>JBBYHL010464601.1:0-117785 GCA_038381835.1 Adansonia madagascariensis | reverse complement strand
AATAATAATAATAATAATAATATTCAAAGAAGAATTTAAAATTTTACTACTAACATACACAAACTCTCAATATTTAACAAGTTTAACTAATAAAATTAAAGAAAATGTAGTAAATAGATGATATATTTATTAACAATGTTTGTCAAAGCTTATGGTATGATTTAGTTTTTGATAAATTAATATTTTAGTATATATAGACCTATTCAATGGTCGGGTTACCCACTCGATCCAATTAGGTCTGACTCAGCTTCTCATACTTTTATATCAGACTAGCCTGACCTGACTCGAAATAGTAATTTTAAATTAATATATTTTATTTAAATTTAATTATAATATATATAATATTAATAAAAATTATTCTTTAATATGTTAAACAGTAATTCTGACTTAAATAGATAGGTCTGGGCACAGTAAATAAGGGCCTAGCATTGAAATTTTAAAAAAATTTTTGATCGTGGCCTAGCCCAACCCATGAGCAAGTTTAATCATATTTAAAATATAAATTACGCTTTTAATATTTAATTAAATTATTAAAATAATATTAAAATAAAATTCATTATTAAAGTTTTTGATTTACAAAAAATTATTTAATTATAATTTTTTCATATTTATTTTTAGTGTTAAATTCAGGTTTGGGCTCGGGTTCGGGTCATTTCGTGTTCAAGTTTTTTCGGGTTCAGATCATTTTAGGTTTGGGCTATTTCAAGTTCGGGCCATTTGGGTTTGGGTTTTTTCAGGTTCGGGCCATTGACTTTTTGGTCAAATCGAGTTCCGTTCGAGTTCGGGCTTCTATTTTTTTGGGTGGGTTTTCAGGTTCGGGTTTATTTTGCTACCTCTAGTCGTGATAGCTTGGCAACTCTACTACGAATTTGATTTTAAGAGTCAGGCCTGCAACTAGCTAAATTTTATCTTGATTCTTGGTTTCCCTTAATTTTAGTTGTTATTTATTTGCAATCCCCTTTGTTCATCTTCTTTGTACATGGCATTTATTTGCCATCACTCCCTGTGTGTTTGTGTTTCTCGTAATTCCTAAAGTTCTTTCCTACTTGAAAAATGAATACACCAATTTTGGTATAATGGTAATAAGGAGTGAATAAAAAGTTCGATTATTTCCCTGACACACATCGTGCACTCACATCAATATTAAACCCTTAATCGTTTGCTTGAAGAGAAAATAATACCTTTATTAGGTGGAAGTGAGCTAATTGTCCTCCACGGTATCTTTTTTTGACCAGTGGGCTAGCAATATCTTCTGGGGTGTAAAATACCTATGCTCTCATGGTATTCTTTTTATGCATATGGGCATAGCAAAATACATCTACCCAACTCAAACCTATTCTGCCAAGCCTATGATAGGTCTAAGATTGGGGTGCCTCGACTGTCCCTACTAGATGGATGAGCAATTTGGAAACTTTTTATAGTCAACTTAACCCTTTGTAGTCAGCAATAAGAGCCAAACCATGTTAGGTTATACCAAAGTGCTGCTAGATCAACTGGGAGAATAAGACACTTAGGACAAACTTCTTACCTATTACTTCTCTTTATCATTTCCTTGTTGCATAGATGATGATAAAAGAACATCGTCACTAATGCCTTCTCTTCTACCCTAAATTATGTCATCTAATTCTAATAATACTACTGCGGCATATCGTTATGCTATCCCATCGACAGTTAATGCTTTTTTTCTTTCACACGAGACAATATTTGAATATTGTCACTTAGCATCCTTTTTGAGGCCAGTATCACCTCCTAGGGAACTGAACCTACTTAAGTAAGTCGTTATGTTGCCTAACCAATGGCTTGAAGCCGATCAATAATAAGATGATAATAAGCGAGTACTTAATTGTCGTAATGTGGCCCGGGTACGAATCCTGACCAAGCCTTACTTAAATGGCCCTTACTTCTATATTTGTTGATATATCATTAGTTTATATTCTCTAGTTTCTATAGCCCATATCATTATTGACACTTTTTTATTTTTAGGGACTAGGTGGTCGAGATAAACCACTCACTGACTTAGCCTTAAATAGTCATTACAAAATGACTATTTATTTAGAGTCACCACCAATCTATTTGGGCTAGGTGAGATTTGTCACCTATCGAAGTTCATATTTTAAGGGTTAGGAAACCTTAGAATACCAACTCTGAGGACTATGATCATACCAAAGATCATATAAAAAAGTCTAAGAGTCGATTACAATCATAACTAAGGATCAACCTTCTCATGATGCTTGAAAATTGGTACCTTACTAATTATGTGTTAACTTGACATTTAATATTTTTATCCGGTTTCAACATATGGCATTTAATTATAAATTCCTAAAATAATATTTTATGAAACAAATTTATTATTTCATGTCGAAAAAATTGAGTTTTTAAAATTTTGAAAATCAAAATCTCTTATGCACTCTATTGGAGGACCAGTGGAACATGAAAGCCTTTATCATTCATTTTTGTACCCCAACGAAAAACCATAGGAACATAAAAGATTTTAAAATTCAAAATATCATTCACATCTGCTGGAAGGTCAGAGGAATCCAAAAGGTTTTTTGCTTTTAAATTTACCAAAATCCCAATTTCCACTATGAAAAAGATATATCGTTACTAAAATAATCCATAGAACCCCTCTCATATTTTAGGAGAAACACTACATATTATTTTAACTTGGAGACATTACCTTAATTTTCTAAAAAGAAAATTTTATATTTTATTAGAAATATTTATAAAACATCCTAAGACTCGATAACAATCTAAAATGATGAACCTATTCCTAATGTATACCTTTGATATGAAAGTATCCTAGTAATCATATAGGACTTGGTTCTAATGTAAAATTACCAAAATGCCTTTGGGCTATACCTTCGATGTGAAAGTATCCTAGCAACCTTAAAGGACATGAAATGGATTATAAAAAGGTGAATCTATCCTAAATGTACATATTTGGCATAAAAGTATCCCGATGACTACCTAAGACTCAATTCTAGGGAAATTACCCAAATTTCCCTAAGGTTTACCTTTGACATGAAAGTCTTGGCAACCTTAAAGGACATGAAAATGATCATAAAAAGGTGAATCTATACTAAATGTACATCTTTGACATAAAAGCATCCCAATAACTACCTAAAACTCAGCTTGAGATAAATTACCAAAATATCTTTAAGGTAAACCTTCGACATGATAGTATCCCGATATCCTAATGGACACTAGAATAATCATGAAATAATGAGTTTACCTTAAATGGGGAAACCTAAGTTTAAAATTTGGCTTAAAATGTAGGAATTACAATGAAGCCCCTAAACTTTTAAAAATTTCATTCTGTACCCTATGAAAAATTAAGAGCATACGAAATGTTTTAAAAAAATTTCCATACCTTTACAAAAAACCATAGGAATAGTAAAAATTTTTGCGAGTGACAAAAATGACCATTTTACTCTTAAATAGTAAAATTACTGTTTAGTCCCTAACTTTTTCAATTTTATAGTTAGGTGCCTAAATAAAAAAAATCCTAAATCATCACAAATATGATTAATCAAGTAAAGCATGTAGATCATTAAGAACATCCATATGAAGGTTTGGTCAAACACCTTTAACCATAAAAGAAAATTTTTTATTTTTGCAAACTAGTCCCTAAACTTTGCAAAATTGCATAATGACCCTTAAAATATGAAAAAAAACCTAAAACATGTTCTAAAACATAAAAAATCAGTTTCCATAGAGCCCATGAAGCTTTCGACCAAACTCAAAAATGGCCTACAAAATTTACACATTTTGCAAATTAGTCCTTATGTTTACTAATATTATAAAATAACCTAAAAACAAGAAAATCATGGAATTATTACAAAAAAAATGCATAAAACCATCATCAACAAAAACCTTTCAAATTCAGCCAAACATGTAATAACTAGATTTTTTTTCCATTTTTTATTTTTTCTTCACAAATTAGTCCTTAAACTTTTTATAGTTATAAAATAGCCACAAAAATGAAAATAAAATCATCATATGCATACACATGAGTTTCGGTCAACTACATATAACTCACCAAACAAAACTTTTTAAACTTAAAAATCACATATGTAAGCTTAATCAAGCATAAATCAACATCATCATATAAGAAATCATAAAAATAAACATATAAACATGTTATTCTAACATATCAATAAGAGAACACAAAGAGAAACAACATACATATGATCATAAACATGATTCATGAAGAAAGATAATTTTTTAACACACAAAATAAAAAAATAATTAAACAAAAGAAATTGGTTCATGGTCATTATGCTTAGTGTTTCAACATGGATTAAAAATCCATGAACTTAAGCATATTTTTGGCTCACCAAAAAGAAGAAAAATGAACAAAAATGAAGAGAAACTTAAAGCTTTTAGGAAGAAATTTACCTATTCCAAAAATTTTGAACTTTAATTTTTTTTCTTCTGGTGTTTTTTTCTCTCTTTTTTGTTAGTCAACCAAAAAAAGTCCCCTAAACAATAAAATCCTCCCCCTATTTATAAGAGGGAGGAAAGTCTAAGGGATCAAGATAATCCCTTGGTTGAAAACTTCTTTCCTTTTTCTTCTTTTTCTTTAATTTGTTTTTTATTTTATTTTTATCTCATTCATTAATTTACATCAAAAGTTGAGATGCATTAATTTGATTTGTAATTAGTAGTCATTCACAAATATATTGTGATGATTACCTAGATAATATCATATAATTGGTAATTAAAACCAACTAAATTGGTTAGTAAAATATTGGATATCAACTAGACTAGTTTCCATGAAACAAGTAGAAAATAATCAATAATTAAAATAAAATTAAAATTATGATAATAAAATATAAAATTAATAATTAATAATCATAAACAAAATTTGGAAATGAAATAATGAAAAAAAACCTAATTGGAACTCTAAAACATGTAAAATTATACGAGAAAAGTCCTTTTAGGTAAAAATTAATATATATATATATGTATAATTCAAAACTCATCCCATTAATTAGATTTTCAAAAACTGATTTAATATGAATTTAATAAAAATATTTGATGAATTTTAAAAATTATAAAATAAAGAAAAACCCTAAGAAAATTTACAAAATAGAAATCTCTGTATCTTGGAAACAGGGAAAATTCTGAAAAAAATGCAAAACTCATAAAATAAAAATAAATTTTTTAAAACTGATTTGGTATGAATTAAATAATAATATTTAAAAATTTTTTAAAAATTATAAACCTAGAAAAATCTTCATAAAAAATTTATGGAGTAGAAAACTCCGTATTTTGAAAATAATTTTTTTTTAAAATGTAAAATGCATAAAATAAAATGAATTTAAAAAAATAAAAAATAAATTAAATAATATTATTTAAAGAATTTTAAATATCATAAACTTAAAAATAATTGTTCAAAAAAATTATGGAATAGAAAACTCTATGTTTTAGAAACGAGAAAAATCCTAAAATGTAACAAATAAATGATTTTTGAAAAACTAATTTAATGGTGATAAAATGCAAATATTTAAAGAATATTGAAATTCAGAACCTGAGAAAATTCCACAAAAAATTTTACAGATAATGAAAAGTTCATATTTTACATCGAAAAAGTTTCAAAGAATTTGTTAAAACTTATATAAAATGAATTAAATAAAACATATTATCCAAAAAAACTAATTTAAAAATGATAAAGATGAAATCTGAAATTCAAAATAATTTTACCAAGAAAAATTTTATGAGTATGATACTCGCAATACTATGAATAATTAAAAATTAAAAATTAAAAATTAATTACTAAAATGGCCAACTTGGTACCTTGTGGCATAAAATGACAATATGAACTTTTCCTTGACTATTTCTGATTTTTTGAAGTGAGTATCGTCCTAAATGCCATGTAGACATTAATAAAGATATACAACAATCAATTTCCTAAAGTTTACAAAAAATTCTTGAAAAATTCTTAAAATTAGAAAAGTTGACCGTGATATCATCCGCAAAAATAGATTTTCAATTGACAAAATATATTAAAAATTATTTTTTCTCTTAAAATATTCGTCTTGTACATATGAAATTAGAGATCAAAATATGACTTTTTTTGTTAGGTGAACTTATGACCATTTAAATATGACCAAAAAGGTCTTGAAGATGTCTTATTTATCTAAAAAAGATCATCCCTGGTGAGGGTGGCCATTAAGTTCTCAATCTTGAATATTTAAGATTATCGAAAAAGAGACTCGGACGAAGTTAGGTGTCTACACTAACGTCTTTAGAGGCATCATGTTGTCTTGCTGTGATCAAACACCTAAAAAAGTTGTCATGTTATCTGATGAATGAATTGACATTAACTTGTAACGAATCATCACTGTGTTGAGCATTGATCTTTATTTAAATGGGACACTTATATCTTGGACATGTCGATATGCTGTCCGCATAAGTCTATGTTTGACAGGCAAAATATCTATTCCCACATTTTCTCCATGCTCAACTTGAAGCACTATAATGTCACTGGGCATTTTTATTCCTTGTCTTTAATACGTTACTAAGTTAGTGTTTCTTTTATTGTTGTCTACTACATACATCATGTCATAGTCAGGATAATTGGTTTCGGACATAGTGTCCATAGATAGGTATCTTACCATGGCACAAGCATTAGTTAAAGGTTTCAAAGATTTTGAGATAGTTATGACTGAGTCAGAAAGGGAACAAATAGAGAATAGGGATAGCCTCTAACTCGAATAAATCTTAAAGATCTTAGAAAAGGCTAAAATGGTTTTTAAGCAGTTCAATCTTTGGAAGTTAAGAGATTTATGGAATAGTTAGGATGAGATAAGACTAATAGGGCAATCTTTGCCAAAGATTGTTGGATATTGCTCATTTGATTTAAGTCAAAGTTAACTTTAGATTACTACATGCTGTGATATAATTTTGGAATCTCGCATATAGGTGTTTCACTTTCAACGAGTATGATCTAGTCCCTTCTGTAGAATAGTATGTAGCCATGCTAAAATCAAAACGGCCTAATTCAATAAAATTTGCTCTAAGTTGACAAAACCTATACCCCTCAAGAAAAAGTTGGCCAGTAAGCTTAGAGTCAGTAAGCACTAGGCAAACTCACATCTAGTTAAATTGGGAAATATTGCATGTATCACATAGTATAGTTTAAAATCTGCCATAAGTGCTCAGTTAGACAAGAAAAAGATTTGGATGCTTTCACAGTGGCAGTCTATGGTTTGATCATTTTTTCAAGGGATTTGGGACACAGAGATTATTGTGGTAGATATTTGCTCAAAACTAAGCTATGGTATCAATCTTGCTCCTACCATCTTAGCGAAAACTATCTGATCTTTAAATTTTAAGAGAAAAACAGGCAAAGCACGTTTTATTATATGCTTATCAATGTTGTATGCATGGCTCTTCAGTCATTTTTAAGGTAAGAGACTGCTACAACCATACATGCTGAATTTTAGTCCTTTTACCAAGTTCTTGAAAAAAAAGGCCATAAGATGCCACCAAAGAACAATGGATTCCAAAGTTCCAAGATTTGAATGCTAATAAAATGATATGGACTGTTCCATGGATCATTCTCAACCTGATCATGTGTAAATGCAAACCATTGCATTAGGTGCCTATTAATGGATTATAGGGAAACATAAGTTATACTCTGCTCATGGCTTGACAGCAATTTGATTGCCAATAAGTTGTCCTCATTACTCGCAAGCTTTGTAAGCTAGATTTTGAATATGTAGAGGATGGTTACATAAACCAAGTGCAAAAATCTTTGATACATGGCAAAAGACCTACCGAATCACATTGAATAGAGAGAAAGTAGTGACTCTAGCCTACAAAGATTAGATAGTTAGGCAAGTTGATGAAACTATACTATCATCCATAAAGGGAATCCTTCATGTTTTGATAGATAACCCTCAATCTGAGATGTAAACTCTGAAGTGTGAGTTTGCACAAGAAAGAGCTATTTTTGCTAAAGAAATTCGTTAATTGCAAGAAGAAAAGAGCCTATGGTAGCATGATTATCGAGTCTGAGAAGGGCAGATATGCAACCTTGTTAAGACAAACAATGCCATCAATGAAGAGCTTTAGGACTTGAGAAAGATGCCACTTAAAAAACGTAGAGATATTGAGGAACCATTAAATCCCTAGTCGAATTGAAAGCCAAGTTTGTATTTTTTCACCAATGACTTAGAAGCTTGGAAGACTGAAGAAATGGAGACTACTGCAGAAGAACTCATTAAGACTCATGCAATTGCATTCGTTTATCAGAAAAAAAGCAAAAGCATGGTAGCTTGAGTACAAGTTCTTCAATGGGGAAGGATTGAGATTAGAGCTTTAACTGTAAGAGTTCAAGAGTTGGAGCATGCCTTTCAGTCCAACAAGATCAAATTTAGAGATTGTCAAAGACTTTTGAAGAGTTGTGCCATAATTAGATCTTGGTTGAACAATCCTAATTAGAGTATAGGAAACGTCTCTTGAACCTTATTGAGCAAATCCATATAGTTCAAACCAGCGCAAATGACATGGTTGAACTAGCCAGATTTATAAGGTGAAAGTTCATTCCCATAGGAGATAATGGACAAAAATTGTTGAACTATCTAGAACTTGTAAGCAAATAATGTAATAGCATGCAATATATTCATATTTGATTACTTTCAAATTTAATGGGTTGCATTTAATGCTTTGTTTGAATAGAAGATACTTATTCTGGAGTTGTTGCCAAAATCTAACTATCAATTGCAATTGCATCCATGATTTAATTTGTTTAACTATGTTTTTTCCTTAATATTATCACATGCATACAACTTCATCTTTATTCTTGCATACATCATATCATTATATTAATAAATCTAATCTGGCATCACTTTAAAGTGCAACGGTCCTCAAAACATAGAATTAAACACCTAACACTGGTTCAATACCTATCTGTGTTAGAAGCAATAAAGAACGATCACCAAGCTTGTATCAAGAGGCATAAAAATTAAGCACTGAGAAGCTTAGGAGTAAATGCTTTGTAAGATTGATAAACTACAAAATCAAGTTGCTGAATTGACAAAACTACTTGTTGCTGCCCTAAACGATAAAGGGAAAACAGATATCACTTATAAGGGTAAAAAACCAGGCAATCTTGAGTTTAATCTGAATACAGGGATTAAGGCCACCAACACTTATGAAAAAGCATCCCAAGAATAGTCACCCCTCAATAACACCAATCCCACCTGCTTAACTGTTTATCTATATAACCCTGTAATAGCACCACATCTGGCTTAAGGATATTGCTATGTGAGTAAAAGATTATCACCAGTAAACCATTTAGTTTCAGATCTCGATGAGCTAATAGAGTAAGAAATATTACTCAGTTCAAAGTGTGCTGAGGCTGTTGAAAATGAAACTAAGCACAAGTTATTAGAGAAATGCCTTAGAGTTGCAAAAGGGAGTGATAAGTTTGAAATTATGGATGCCAAATCCTAAGGCCTGGTTTCAAACTTCGTTATCCGATCCAAGTTTAAAATATTTTGATAAATACAATAAGACCATAAACCTTATTGCATATATTTGTACGTAATGCTGGAAGATGGCTAGGCATGAAGACAACAAGAAAATATTAATACATTTTTTTCAAGACCACTTAAGTGGAGCAGCTACACGATGTTATATAGAGATAAACCCAATCAAAATTCAATCATGGGTGGATTTAGCTTGAGCTTTCCTTGATCAGTATAAACATGTATCTAACAGGACTTTGGATCATTCTCTCTATTGAACATAAGAAAGAAAACCGTTATAAGTTTCAGGTAGTCTGCTTAGAGATGGTTAGAAAAGGCCATTTAGATCTAACCCCTATTGACTAAGAAAGAGTTAACTACAAGTTCATTGGCACCTTATAAACTCCCTACTATTCAGAAGTAGTAAGAAACATTCTAAAGGATTTTGCAGATATAGTTATATTATGTGGAATAATTGATTAGTCTATAAGAGTAACTCAATCGAGGGGGCTACCTCTAAAGATGAAGGAAAAAGTGTAATCATAGCTGTACAATGGTTAAAACTCAATGTTGGAACCAGCTTATCTCAGATTTATACTGAATTAGTCATGAATGCATTTGGTATTAAAGATAATTGTGAAATCATAAAGAGCATAGAGCAAATTAGGACACCAATGAACCTAGTTTAGCGAATTCTAGTATAAGTAGAATTGATCAATGGGGTGTAAAAGATGAAATAAGGCCTTGCTAACTTCTGTGACTTTCATACCATTTGCGATCATACTCTCCAAACATGCATGAAGTTCGTGCAATGATCCAAAGGTTGATAAATGGAAGAGGCATTGAGTTCTATGATATATAAGTATCATTTACTCAGTAAGCAAACATGGTCAAAGAAGGTTTGCCTATAAGTCTCTAAATGACTATCGATAAAGGTGCCTAGGCTGGAAAAGGACTAGGAAAGCATCTACAAGGGATCTCTATAGCTTTAAAAGTCACTTATCAAATTGACGAAAAAGGTCTGTGATTCAAGCCTAATGCCATCAACATAAGAAACAAGCTTAAAAAGTAAGGGAAATGAGAATGGCCTATCTAAAGAATCAAGATCTAGAATATGAACCAATAGTGCTATCCCTACTATGAGAAAGAGTCTTTGGGAGGACAAATCAATTCAAATCAAAGAGGAACTACTAGCTCTGCCAATGTGATGGTTATTTTGAGCAAGGCATTCAGAGACTTCATTATCAACTAATTTATGAGCCAAGAACTTCAGTAATGGGCCATGAAATTAGTTTGTGTAATTCAAGGTTTGTTACAAGCATTTGGACTCAAAAAGAGATTCTTGCATTGTTTGGATCTAATTCAAAGTAATGCTATGAACTAAACCTATATGGTGTTACCTAAGAGCATTATAGGATCCTTTATATGGCATACTTATATCAAGCATTGTTAATAAAAATGACCAAGCATTTTGTATTCCATCTCTTTTGTCCATCTTCATTTTTTTATCAAATCCTTAGGCTTTCTTTTTTCTTTGTATTTTTTTGCCTATATTGTTTTTTTTTATATTTTTAGGCACGTAGATGAAAATGACATGATATTTATACTGAGACTCCAGAAATCAATTTCAATCAACCAATCTACATCGATGGGGTCAAATCTGAAAAAGATTTTAAGGAAAGCATCGTGTTACTTGATTTGTTGAGATTAATTATCCTGCCCCATGAAGGGCCTATTCAAACCATGAGCCTTAAAACAGAGAAAGATTGGAAAGAGATCAAGATAGGAACCTCTATAAACTCACATTATCTTGAACTAATTTGATTAACCTTCTCTAGAAATATCAGCATGTATTTGCATACCTGAGCTAAACACTGACATAGTGGTTCACAGACTTCCCTTAAGACCTGAATTCAAACTCGTGCAACAAAAACTTAGGAGACAGAGATTCTTCTGAAGATTAAAGAAAAAGTAAAGAAATAATTTCACTAAATTTTTTAAGTAGCTACATATCTAAAATAGGTAGCCAACATTGTGTCAGTTCTTAAAATGGATGGTAATATACGGATGTGCTTGGATTAGAGGGACTTAAATAGAGCTAGCCCCAAAGATAATTTATCTTTGCCTTACATCAATACCTTAGTAGATATTATCGCAAAAACTTCTTTGTTTTCCTTCATGGATAGATTTTTAAGCTATAATCAAATTATAATGGCACTTGAAGACATAGAGAAAACTAGCTTTGTGACCATCTAGGGTACCTTCTGCTATAAGGTTATGCCTTCTAGACTTAAGAACATTAGGGCAACTTACCAAAAAGCAATGACATTATTCCATGACTTCATGCATAAAGAAATAAGGACTGTGTGGATGATATGATTGCCAAATCCCTAAAAAGGACTGTGCAAATATCAACTCAAACTAAACCCAAATTAGTGTATCTTTGGTGTTATCTCTGGCAAGCTATTAATCTTTGTTAAGAGTGAATGAGGAATTAAGTTCATCTTAACAAGGTAAAAGCCATCCAAAACCTTCTATCGCATTATACCTAAAATGAAGTAAGAAGTTTCCTCAGGAAACTGAACTATATAGCTAGATTCATATCCTAGCTAACTAACAAATGTGATCCAATCTTTTGCCTACCCTGAAAATAGAACCCTAGTGAATGGAATAATGAGTGCCAATAACCTTTATCAAGGCTAAATGTTAGCTGTTGATTCTGCTAATGCTTGTGCCATCGGTGCCTGAACAACCACAAATCTTATACCTATCAATTATTAACAAGTCTATGGGCTGTGTATTAGTTCAACATGATGAGTTGGGAAAGAAAAAACAAGCTATCTAGTACCTACAAAAATAATTACTCTAAGAAGTTATGTTATACTCCGGCTTGGAGAGCTCAAAGGTTAAGGTAATACATGTTATATCACATCACATGGTTGATTACTATCAAACACCTATGCAAAGCTCCTATTTTGTTAGGAAAGTCAGCTTGGTTGCAAGTCTTGCTATTTGAATATGACAGCATTTATATGAGCCCGAAAGCTATCAAAGGTAGTCCGATAGTTGAGTAACTATTAGATTTTGGATTCCTAGATGAGGACCTAATGTGCATATCCCAAGCAAAAAATGGTATCAATTGCAACTAAACTTGGAAAATGTATTTTGATGGAGTCTCAAATGTATTAGGACATAAAATTAGGGCTATTTTAATTTCACCAAATGGATATTATTATCCTTTTATTGCTAGACTAAAGTTTGACTGCAGCAATAATGTAACTGAATATAAGGCATGTGTATTGGGGCTCTCGGTGGCCATTGAAAAGGGACTCTACCTTGGTAATTTATTAACTCTAAAAAGAATGGGAAACGTGGAATGCTAATCTATTCTAATATGAAAGGCTAATAAATGAACTAAAATAATAATTTGATGAAATCAGCTTTTGGCATTTACCTCGAGAAGATAACCAAATTTTAGATGCTCTAGCAACTTGGCCTCTATGTTTAAAGTAACCCAGGAGTCAAAAGTCACACTAATCCAAATAAGTATTCACGAAGCCCTTGCCTACTGCTTAGCGCACAAAAAGAAAAGAATGTGTCGCTATGGTACCATGACATTCTTCACTACATTCAAGATCAATAATACCTAGAGCAAAATTGACAAGTAAACCATGTGAATAATGTCTACAAGTTTTGTTTTAGATGATGAAGTCCTATATAAGAAAAGTCAGGATTAGACATTACTCTAGTGTGTGGATGCTCTTGAATCTAAAAGAACTTTAAAATAGGTCCATGAAGGAATTTGCGGTACTTATACTAATGAACACAGAATGGTAAAACAAGTCATGAGATCTTGATATTACTAGTTGATACTCAAAAAAGATTAGATCGACTATGCCCAAAAATGCCATAGTGCCAAATCTATGTAGACAAAATCCATATCCCACTTTCACTCTTGCATGTCATGATGGCTCTTTCTCTATATGAGGCATAGATATAATTAGACCCATCACTCCCAAAGCTTTAAATAGGCCTTGCTTAATATTGGTTGCCGTTGATTATTTCACTAAATGGGTAGAAGTGGCCTCATATTCCAATGCCACTAGATTTGTTATGCACAAGTTTATGAAATAAGACATCATTTGTCCATATGACTCTCCAAATAGTTCATCACAGATAATGCATGTAATTTGAGCAACAAAATAATGGAAATAGTTTGCTCTCAGTTCAAGATCAAGCACCATAATTTAGTGCCATATCATCCAACAATAAATTGAATGGTCAAAGTAGTCAATAAAAACATTAAAAAAATAGTTGAGAAAATGGCCAAAACTTATAAAGACTGGCACGAAAAACTATCTTAGCATTGCATGCCTATCACATAGTAGTTCAAACTTCCACTAAAGCTACCCTATTCTTCCTAGTCTATAGGATAGAGGCAGTCTCACTCATCAAAGTTGAAATCCCTTCACTCAAGGTCATTATGGAATCATAGCTTGAAAAAGTTTAAGGGTCAAGAACTGATATAAGCAACTTAACCTCATAATAGGAAAAGATTGAAAGCTATCTATTATGGACAGATATATCAAAAGCGTATGATGAAAGCTTATCACAAAAACATCTATCCTCATTAGTTTTGAGAAAGAGACTTAGAACCTAAAAAGATCCTTTTAGTTTATAAAGATTCTCGAAAAGAATGGACCGCAAAGTAGAAAGATCCTTATGTGGATAAGTGAGCTTTCTCTAATAGAGCATTAATTATAATTGAGATAGATGGCAATGACCTGCCCAACCCTATTAACTCTAGTTCTGTCAAAAAATATTTAATCGAATGGGAACCTATGAAGGCATACTTATCTTTGGAAGGGTGGCTTAAGCAACCAAACCCTGCCCCTGTCTGAACCTAATCAAGGCCAATACTAATTTAATAAAACCATCTTTCATCAAAATACCAAATTTTGGCCTAACCTCCTCATCTTTTTTATAGATTCAAAGGAAAAAAATGATAACTACCTTAACTTAGGGCAATTACTATAGGGTAATCTGAAAGGTTCCTAAAAAAATAGCAGACATTTAAAAAGTTGGTCATTTGAGAGAAGTCCCTAAAAGTACCAAGCAAAAAACTCATGTAATTAGCTTAAAAAAAGATCAGTTACTCAAAAAAGTTAATATTCAACTTTCTTTGTACCTTCTAAAATGTTCTGAATTTTGTTCACTTTCTTTCAAAATTGAAATATAACCATTTCATTTTCTGAATCTCCTTTTTCATACACGCATGCCATATTACATCGTGCTTGTTATATAATTGATAATGCTTGATAGGTTGTGTAAAATTGATAATGGGATTTTTTTAGTATTTCTTAAAGAAGATAAGACTTTGCAAGAAAATTTTCTCAGGCACAAAAAGCTAAGAATGGATTCTACAACCATAAATAGACTTACCTCTAGACTTTCTGTATGTTGAAAAATGTGATAAAAAATGTTTCTCGATAAACCTTAGCCAAAAGGTAAATGTTAATCAATGATCCTTAACCTCTGCATTCAAACAACATTCCTACAGTCAGTTTAGACCATCAGATGCATCCTTTTAGGCATGTCAAGAACCAGCTCGCCAAGTCTATTAACACACTGATCAGACTCATAAACCTTCTTGTCCATCACGAGTCACCTCAACCTTTAAAAATGACCTTAACCATTGAAAAAAACCTTTTGAACACTAAGAGTAAAGTTGGAAAACCTTAAAACATAAGACACCTGATAAAACTCAAAGATAGAAAGCAATTTAAAACTCCAAAGCCAATTATTAGACTAGGCTTTTAAAATCATCCCCTTTGTATCATTAAAACATGCATTTACATTTTCATGCATTATTTATGTGACAATTAACATCTTTTAGATACAAACTCCTATTCACAAGAGTTAAACAAATAAAGAACCTTAGGTATAAATTCTTGTTTTCAAAAAGCCTCAAAAGCTTATAGGTAAGAATCCCTAACTCATCAGCTCACAAATTGAAAAGCCATCCAAGAAAAATACCTAAACTCATGATGTTTAGTCTATAAAGAGCTAGATGCATTTTTCCTTTTAAGTCCATAAAGAACTGGATGCTTTTTCTTTTAGTCCACAAAGAGCTAGACACTTTTTCCCTTTTAATCCATGAAGTGCTTGACATCTTTTTTCTTTTAGTGCACAAGGAATTGGACACCTTTTTCTTTTAGTCCATAAAGAGCTAAAAGTTTTTTTTTCCTTTTAAGTCCAAAAAGAGTTGGATGCCTTTTTTCTTTTAGTCCACAAAGAGCTAGATGCCTACCTACCTTAATCCGCAAAGAGCTTGAATCTTATTGAGTCAAACCATACTAACTGGCAGCTATCTGGGAGGTCATACCCAAGAAACTACAAGCCTAATAGGGAGCTTGAACCTTATAAAACTCAATTTCTTATAGGTCAGGACTGCTGCCAACGTACTCTGCCTATCTTAGCATAATACTAACTGTATCTCTATTTTCTGCATGCACTTATGAGGCAATGTTATACCTCAAATAAAATAGTCTATTTATCTTTGCCCTATTCTTGATGATTCTCGAAGAAGCATTTAGGTTATTCGAAGAAACATGGGTTAAATTCCCATCATTCTTGATTAAAGTAAAGAGTTCAGAGGTTCGAAAGTAAGAAAAAATTGTATTTTTCTATGCATGTCTTGACATACAAATGTGAGGTATCGATACAAGGCTCCACATCATTCAAATTTGAAAATCTTACTAGTTGTATCAATACCAAATGGCATGGTATCGATACTTGAAGAGTGGTATCGATACCAAGGGTATTTGTGTTAATATAGGGTTATCCTACAACTAAAATCATGTTTTTTGGCCAACGAGTATCGATACAAGAGTGCATGTATCAATGCAATAACCTTGGTATTGATACAGGCTTGTTGGTATTGATAGACCATGCTTTTATCAATGTCTTATTTAAAGCATCGATACACTTGGGGTTCTTTTCTCAATGTGTTAATACAAAAGGCTATTTTGGCCTAATTCAAGACATTTTTCCTCTATTCGTACCATGATTTTAAAACTCAAATTTGGTTATGACATTGGCCTCAAAAGCATCCAATATCAGACAGAACTTTATGCAAATCATGTGGATTTAATTTTTAGGCTCTCAACATTGGATTAACACATTTTAGAGAGGCCTTTATGCTTGGCATGAGGTTATCTCATGAGAAAATCTAATTTTATGAAGGACAAACTTAAGATTACTCATTTGATCAGATAATGGATGGTTTTTTTTTGCTTGCAAGATTCAAGATTAGCCAATCGAATGCTAAAAGATTTTACCTTGGTATACTATGTTATCATATTGTACATACCAAAAGTGCGATTTGCCCTAATTACTAGGTCATCTTAGTGGTTAAAATGATCCACTATATAATCTAATTTTTGCTTAGCTAAAAAAATACTTTTCACATAAGCCACAAAAAAAACCCTTAAGCTTTCCCAAAAACTTTATTCTTGTAGCTCCTTTTTCACCCTTCTAAAAACCCTTCCAAAACTCTTATTTCCCTCATTTCTACCCTAAAAACTATCTTCCATAGCCACCATAACCAAAAGCTCTTTTTTTTCCCTTTCTTGTTAAACCATGGCAAAAATAAGGAAAAAAGTGAGTTAGAAGTTGTTAGATTTCTGTTTAAGGATATAGTTAGGAGTTAAAGCTTCCATTTAGGTATATTTTCTATCTTTTCTTCCTTTCATTTTTTGTTTTTCTTCAGATCATCATCTTAGTGAACCTTCATGTTTCAATGACCCTATTAAGCTTTCATGCATTATTGTGGCTTTTCTTATGGAAATCCTAGGATTTTGATGATTTTCTTAGTGCTTTAATAGTGTTTTAATGAACTAGAATGCCATATTTCTTATTGACATTAAAACAACTCTTGCTCATGCATTTTTGTCAGGATTTTCTTTATCTTAACATGCTCATTTCATGTGTGAATACTCAATCTAGCATATTTTGATCTTAACTATACCTTAGATGCATTTCAATTATGACTTCCTTATTAAAGTGTATGGATAGTTTTCTATTTTGAGTGATTTTTCTTGTTTGATATCTTCACTTAGTTTAGTTCATCATATGTTTGTTGAAATGCCTCTATGATGCTTGTAAAAATCTATTTTCAAAGAAAATATCAAGTCTATACTAACCTCAATCTATGGGGATTAGCATGGATTAAGGTTTTAAATATATTGTTTCTCCAATATTGGGGATATATCAAACAAATGTTTAGAATCATGGCCTTATAGGCCAAATAAGTTCTGTTTTAATCCAAAATCAAAAATGCTTTCAAGTGTTTAATTTAAGCTTTGTTTCAAGCCTATCATTACTAATGATATGGATAATGGACGGTTTGGCGGTCTATCTTATAAGAGCTAAATTGGTCAATTACTTCACCGCCATGGACCTCAGTGATTGGATATTCACATGTCCAATGCTTTAGCACGTGACCGTAAAAGCCTTAACCTAAAGATTCAGTACTAGTGGCAGTGATCCTTATTTGAAAAATTATTCTAGGACTCAAAATGATTTTTTAATAACGTTTTTGTTGGAAAAAGCTTCAAATGATCTTTACAATGATACCTTGTTTGCCTTCGGATCATTCTGGATGTAAAAGCTATGATTTTTTGAACATTTATAATCCTGAACCCTAAGAATCAGTGATTGACATTTTGTTTGGACAATTCTGATCGACCAAATGATTTTTTCTAGATCTTTTAAACATTTTTTGAAAAGTTTGTCAAATTTTCTTTTCTGAAAATGCATCATGTGCGATTTAACAATTTTGATCCAGGAGATTTTTCAAAGTTCACTACTCTCTTTTTCTAGCACTTTTTGTCAATACTAACTCAGACACGATTTCAAAATTTAATAATGCCAAGAAAGTAGTTTTCTAGAATTTTTGAAATATTTTTAAATTAATTCTTATCAAGATACCTTTCCAATGGTACCTCATTTACCATCACACACCATCAAAAAAAATCAAAAAAATATAGGAAAATAGACTGCACGATGCCATCCCCTATTTTTAATGTGCTTGAGAATATTTACTTGGATTTTCCTAAACCATCATTTCTAGTCATTTGAATGATTCAAAATATATTCAATAGTTTCCTTATGGTGTCATGTGTCATGATATAGGGTCCCTTTCAGCTCAGATCAAAACACAAAAACATTTTCAAAATTAATTTCCCTTTCTTATTTAAAAAAAATTAATTTTTCATTTTAAAATCTTGTTTCTTAAAAAAATATAAAAAAATTAAATTTTCAAACATCACTTAAAATCTCTATTTTTGAGGGGATACTCTAACCTTTTTTAAGGGGATACTCCAATCCGCTTTCCAAAAATACAACAAAAATCTAAGTTTTCTCTTCCCCAAGCATCCTCGGACCTTTTCTCAACCATTTTGCATCTAAGACGGCTGCCAAATTCAAACATGTCTCAAAATTGTCAATTCAATTATTCCTCAATAACTGAGGTCAACTACGAGATATGTTTCAACTATCCCTCCTTCTTTGTTTACATCTTTAATACAATTTTTATTATATTTCTTTATGTCTCACTAACCCATTTCTCTTCTTAATGATGATAGCATTTATGCTTAAAAAAAAAAAAATCAAATTTCACTAAACCTGAGGTAATGTTCGACATCAGTATCCCTTTAGTGCTTTACGTAGAGTATCCTCTTCAAAATCAATTTGGACCTCAATTGCTAAATCTTTTATGTTTCTCATTCTTCTTAGGTTGCACAAAGAGATATTAATTAAACTTTTATCATAAAAGCCAAAATTAATATTTAAAATTTTTCATTTATAAGAAGGAGATTACATACAAATAATGATTGCATTAAAAAAACCAAGGAAATATGAGACTTTAATAATTTATAGCTTGATGGTACCAATTTTAGGCATCGTAGGATGCTAATCTTTCCCCACACGTAACCAACTCTCAAACCCTTTTAAAATGAATTATGGTATATGTAGTCTGTAAAATTAGTGTTTTGAGTTTCATAACTTGGAATCACTAGTTTTTATAGGTATTGGGTCATACCTAGCCCAAAATGATCGATAGAGACTCCAAGTCATAGTTATTTCATAATGGCCAACCAAGATTGGTTGGATGAGTAATTTATCTGACGATTCTTCCATTCGATTTTAACTCTATCATGCCTAATTTAAATCCTAAGCAAGGGATGATCCAAAGGCAAATTCTATCCCTTTTCATTTTTAAGTTGTAGCATCACCATGCATGTGGGGGCATATTGCGATAAGACGATTAAGGTGAACAACCTCATGAGAACAACTTTGGGTTGCAAAGATGGACCTGTTGAGACTAGTGATGAGCAAAAGGTTGAGAATAAGATAAAACACTAAAGGTATTCTTTTGTCCCACACAGAATCCTTCTTTTCCCATTTTTCAAATCATTTTCTATAACAATTATCTTGTCTGGTTCTGGACTCTTTTCAACTCACCTAACTAGGCATTCTGATTTCCTTCTATCTCAAAAGTTTTTGAACTTATCTTGTTTTTAGGAAAAAAAATCAAATAATCTCTCTTAATAACCATAGGCTTCACCAATACTTATCTTGATTTTTCTTTCTAAAATATTTAGCAAGACCTTTTTGCTTTTATGAGCATTCAAGGATATATTACACATGTATGAATGTATAGGGTAGAATTATTAGAAATGACACTATACAGCATGATGAATAGGATCTTGGTATCAAAAATCTATATTATTTTAAAAAACACCTTTTGATTTTTACAATTTTTTTCGTTTGCTAATGTTCATAAAATATAAAGCCATACTTGTAGGAATACAAATGATAAATAAAATTAACATTAAAAACGTTTTAGAAATATAACCTTTTAATAGTCTAGGAGTTTAGGAAGCACTATCTTTGGATTCTAGCATATATTTCTCGTAGTGATTGGATCTTTTCCTTTCGAAGTTGAAGAATCCTACCCTGAAAAAATTATTTGCTTCATATTTCAAATAAAGATAATACTCAGTTGAATGATCTCAACCTCCAGAATTATAATCACACTGCCTATTAGCATCATACCAATCTGAGTATAGAGGTTTCAGTGATTTTGTTGGTATAGGTACTAAAATGTTACTGTAAATGTGCAGAGGAAATATCTTAGTGTATGTCATTGGAGTTAAATCGATCCAGTGCTTCTTTCCTTTATTTTTTGACTTTCTAGAAAAAAATTATTTAGAAGTATGTTGAGAAGGGCAAAGGACTTTCTTGTGACCCTATTTAATCCCTATTTTAACTCGTAAAAATCCTTTATTTATAAGAATGTGTATCACGTTCTTGAATTCCATGCAATCTTCAATGGAATGCCCTCGATTTCCATAATGATATTCACATCTTGCATCTAGATTATACCAATCAGGATAAGGTCGGCATTAGGGTTTTACTAGTTTACATGTGATCAGATAACTTTCGAATAGCATAGGGAAGAACTTCTTATAATTGATCAAAAAAGGTTTCAATTTCTCAGATGACCCTTGAATTATAATCTATCTAGAAATCAAATCTTTTGATGAGGGTATCAGGATATGAACGAGTAAGGTTAGTTGTAGAGATGATCTAATAACAGTGTATGGTTTCTTCTAAACATCATTCCTATCTTCCTTATCGAATTATATCACCCCATTTTTTAGAAAGTGTTGCACCTATCATTACAAAGCTTCACAATCATCTAAGAAATGCCATGTACTCCCAACATGGTAACCATATATGACACTTGCCTTAGGGCCATCTTTTTAAGGCATTACCAAAGGCTCTGATAATACTTGCATAACTAGCTAATCCTAAAGAAGGTAAAGAAGCAATTCAATGTATGATACAGAGATTAAAGCTATAAAGATTTTATCCTTACTTCCTCATTGCCATTTTTGAAACCTAAATCCATAAACCATTGTTAGAATAAACCATGCAAGTCCATTATCATAACAAGTAATATAGTGATAAAATAGAGTATCAATCCAATGAGGAATTGATACTAAATTTGTTAAGTACTAAATTAAAACAACTTAATCTTATTCAAACAAACAATTAAAAATTATGAATTAAAACTAATTATAATAATAATAATAATAAAGCAAATAATAAATAATAGAAGCCTAGGATTATAATTTTCCTCAACACTTCATTTGAATAAAACCTTACTCTTTTAGCTTGGCTCATGATATTGAGTTATTAACTTAGAGTTCTAATTTGTTTATACGTATCTTCCAATGGTCTTAGAAAGATATCTCTCTTAATCAATTTACTATATTTCTATGTAAATTAAATTAAAAGAAACTCATTAAGCTTAGAATCTAATTTTGTTACATATGGCATGTTCATATATTCCTATCTAACATGCAGATCAATTAATCGTAATAAATAAATATGAAACATATGTTATTTAATCTAGTGCTAAACACAAAATTCCATTTTCCGAGTTCATTAAGGTCTAAACACAAAAATATGATTGGTTAGATCTTTAATCTTCAAGCTTCTCCAAAATCTCTCTAGCTTCTTGAATATTATGGTGTCTATTCTCCTCTACCAAAAACTAGAGAAAAATAAAATGATAGAATATTTAGGATATCTCTAAGTCAATCCTAAAAGTCCTATTTATAGGCAAAACCCTAAGGTAGAAACTTGGTCTCTAAGTAGCTTGAACTTATTATTTTTGGAAATTGCCAAACTTAATCACTTGGCTTGATTGACTCTACTTTACTTCATGATTAAGTTGTTACACTTTTGGAAACTCCTTTGTGTTTCTGGCCTATAAAAATATGGAAAGTATTAAATAACTAAGTAATTAAAATATAAGGAAAGTGCATAATACTAAATTAAGAACTACTAAAGAAAATAAAAAAAATACTACTATAAATAAAATTTAAATACAAATCTCTAAGACTTAGCTAATTTCATATGAATAATAAGACTAAATAATACTATTTTATAGAGTAATCACAAACCATTTGCTTAGTAGATGCAGAAATATCTGAGTTTAAAAGCTGGCCAGCCCACGATGGCCACTTAGGATCACAAGAATTCAGATTAGCCCCTAAATAGATGTAAAATTGAAATGTTTTGCATAGACCATTACAGAAGATAAGTGTCCCAAAGATTTATGTTAGGACATCCATTCTTCAGGTTTAGCCATATTTTTAGACTAGTTATGAGTTTGATTCCTATTTAAACCTTCCTCATCATGCCATGAGCGATTACCTAGCTCAACGAAACCCATTAGATATGAAGCATGAAGACCCTTAACACTCAGATCTGAAAGAGACAGCTGAGGACTCTTTAAAAGTTTGCTTTTTAGCCTCCTAAAGATCTTTAAAAGTTTGCTTCCTCATTTCCTGGATACCATGTCCAAGTTCCTCTTGTGCACTATCTAAAACACTAATCCTATCTTATAATTAATTCCCCATATTTTGCCCTTTTCATATTTTTGAGCCTTTTTATCATGAGGCATGCATCAATATAATAATGAATAAAGCATATAGGATGTAACAAAAAATTTATCTACATGTATATGCTTAGATGACATGCATACGATGTCGAGACAAAGAGACGAAGTCACGGATTAATCGTGTACAATATAATTCATGTATTTTGAATGTCCTAAAAAAGTTTTTTCCTTAGCTTTGCAGTCTTTTGGAATTAAAAGGTATACTTTATTTTGATATTAGGGTATGTACCTTATAATTGGACTTTAAATGACTAGCCTTATCGATACACAGTTGCAATTTAGGGCACCGATTCCCTTTAAGACATTTTACTCAAAACTGAGCTATCATGATGTTTCTAATTTCACATTAGCCATCAGTCCTATAGCACAATGGTAAATTCCAACATTCTCGACACTATAACATTCATGATGCAAAAAACTTGAGATGCCTATTTACCTTAGCTCAACTTTATTTTTTGAACATGTTTTAGCCATTAACCCGATAACCAAACAATGAGTTGTAATCAATTATAATTATAAACTTATATTGATGGGACAATAAATATCTCGATTGATGAAGTTTATTTAACACCACTTAAGATCTAGACTCCAAAAATATATAAAGCAAAGATGATTAGAAGTGTTCCCTGATTGTACCTAATCTTCAAGTTCTTCTAGACTTCCAGGTATGGTTAACTGAATTTAGCTCCTACAGCTCATTATATGCATGTTTATGATGACCTCTAATGCATGTGGTCCCAAATCATTCCCCTTACCTACTAAAGACAGTCGAGGTACCTTGATCCTAGGCCTATCGTAAGCTTAGTGAAATGAATTCGATTTAGGTGAGTAAATTATTCATGCTCATATGAATGAATCATGAAAACAAGTTCAATAAGCCTTGAAGGCTTTGGCTAACCAAATGGATTGTTAATCACGTAACCAGTTAATAACCATATATCCAAAAATAGGTCTTATATTTCCCATTGAATGAACTCAGTAGAGGGTCAGCATATGCTAGTGCAGTGTGTGTCGAAAAGGCTCCAAACCTTGATCTTACTTCATTATCCAAGATATATATCAATCATTTTACTTTTTTTATAAGCAAGCATAGTTTCGACTTTTATTTAGGCATTACAACATGGCTAGTGCACATATCATAATAATCAATCAATTAAACAATCACAAGATAAACATTGAAGGGATTATAATTGAAAACTAACTAAAACTAAGAAGAATTGAAACACTAATAATGTGTGACTAGTCTGAGGCTTAACTCTCTAATGTCTTAAGTGGAGTGACCAAAAAGCTTTCATAATATATCAAGATGCGAACCATAACATATCAGAGCATATGACACTTCAAATCATTGTAGGGCCACAGTCAATCAGACTAATTGCTCATCTGAACCTTTCATACTGAAATACGAGAATGATTAGGTTAAAGAGTCGTAACTAATCTTTTTTGGCTATGTGTGATCAGTTACCTATTAAAGCCATTATATAAAGAGTCATGAAAGCTCTAAAGGAATGATTTTATGATCTGCGTATACCAACGATCTATAAAGTTTGGCTCGAGAGGTGGTTGCACCAAAAGAAAGCACTGGATCCCTCTCGTGATGCTCAATAATTGGTACCAACTATTCACATGTATCTAAATTTATTTTCTCATTTTCAATCATATGTATTCAATCATAATCACCTATTTTATTCATCAAAATCAAACAAATATCACCAAAAAAATGCATCTCGGAACTCTTATTGGAACTAGATTAAATTTACAACTGATTTAGAGTAAAAATCATTTATAAAGGAAAAATTCCATAAAAGCACTTGACTCCAAAAGTACTCATTAATTGACTCCATTTTTAATATTTTTTTATTAATTTTAACTCCATTTAAAAGAAATCACAAAACAATACACTTGGACTAAATTAAAGAAATTACAGTTTTAGAAATAATACAAAAATCAACTTTATTTAATCCAACTTAAAAGCTTTAATGTAAACCACTAGGGACATTCTATAAGACACACCTAGACCTGACCTCCGAAATCAATTCCAAGGCATTCGAATGCCTCAGAATAATGACCATTAAACCTAGAAAGACTATAAAAAAGGGTAGATTTAAGCTTTCAAGCTTTCCAAATTTATTTTCTATCACATAAAGTCACCAAATCAAAAAAAATGAATTTTGATCACTATACTTCGATCTAAAAATGCTTGAAAAATGCCAAAAATCTTTGCGGTTGTCTCATAAATTTTTATGTTGGACATTACTGCATTGCACAGCACGTTCGACTAGCCTACCTTTTGAATTTTCTTCGTGATTCATCTTGAATACCCAATGGATGAGCCATACATGTTTGGAAAGTTTATTCATTCCAATTTTATTTAAAAATATGAGAAAAACTAAAAAATACTAACTGTCCCCATCAAAAATAGCTCATATTATTAAGCAGGCACAAAAACAAAGCCATGCAAATGGCTTGCATCCAGGATTTTTCTTTATTGGTTCAACAATGAAATAAAATGTCTTAAAAGCACATTATGCAGCCCAATCAATAAGGATTATAGAAAAATACTAACAAAAATTTATAAGTTAAGAACCTATTTGAAATATTTCTTTTTAATGAGACCACTACCTTGGACTACAATAGTAGCTATGATGCAACTTGTGATCATGAAGGGTTTTGTCAAACTTTTATAACACATTTTTAGATGTTCAGACATCCAAAAATAAGACCAAATAGATCTAAGAATGTCCTATATGGGGAAACAACAAAGATCTTTAAGTGCTATGACCCAAAACTATGTTTTTTGACCTTGGCAATATGCTAAGAGTTACATGAATGTCTTTGCTTTTCTTGCTCTTATTCATTATTATTTGTTCTTAAAAAGTGAAAGGCATATCAATACCACTCACTTGTGGGCTATAATCAATAACTAAGTAAATCTAAATAATGCAATTTGACTCACCTAATTACCTAATGAGTTGTATCCAGGCTCATCGAGTTTAGACTCAACAAAACATATTTTTACACTTAGAAAATAAATTTTATTTGCTCTAAATCAGCTCTATATCAAGCTATTTTGTTTAATATCCCCAAATTACTTATTAAAGAGCTTATTAAATAAAAGCAAACCTTGACTCACCTATTAATTAAGTGAACGAAGCTTTGTCCTTAGGGTATTTTTTGAGAAATGATGGTTTTACACATTCTAAACATGTAAAATGCTAACCTCTAGTTCTAGCAACTAATCATCCACAAAACCTATTCCAAACACAAATTTGCCTAGCCAAATTTGTCCTAAGCTACAATATGCTCATCTAAGCATCATTGTCTTATCAAAATTTAATCATTTAACAATTACACACAAGAAAACAAGCTTTAATTTAATTCAGTCATCATGATTAACAATCAAGACATGCTGTCAATCACTTCATCTAAACAATTGAACAAGCAAGCTTACAATTTCACTAAATTAAACATCAATTTCAGCTTAGCCAAGTTCAGGTCAACATAATTCATCTAGATTTCACCATTTAAGCAAGAGTTATGTAAAGCCTACGCAAGCACACCAAAGTACTAGCATGGCCAACCTAGTTAAGCAATTTTTCGTTGTTCAAACACTTTAGTAAGTCCAAAAACCCAGAATTTCATCATTTAGCACTAGATTAAAGTTCTATTTACTTAGATTTAAATTCACACTACTTTAAATTAGCAACACTATGCAAAATTAAATCAATTAAGCTCAAGATCAAAATAAACTATCTAGCCAAACAAAGCTCTCTTAATTTAATTATGTTCAAACACTTTAACAAGCTAAGGGATCAAGATTTTATCATCTAAACTTTCTAATTTTTGCTTAGTATCAGTAGATTCTAACTTAATTAAGTTTAAATCATCAAGGTCCTAACAAATTAAGTTGGCTAAAACCAAGATCTAACAAATTCCTCTTGTTCAAATCGAAGATAAGCTCTCTAAGCATGTTTTCAAGCTAGATTTCAATAATTTAACACTCTAATCTTGCTTAGAACAACATGAAATTAAGTAAATCATGGCTTAAAATCAAATCAATGCATTGTAGCATCAACATATAAGTAGCTAAATCAAGTAAAACATAAAAAGCTCGGTTGAATCACATTGAGGCATCAAGAAGCATGAATCAAACATTTAAATGATGAAATTAAATTGAAACTAAAGAGAAAAGTTAGAGATTATACCTATTCCAAGCTTGATTTTCTCCTAAAGATGATGAAATGAGAGAAAAATGAATATTCTAGATTTTTAAATTTAAATAAGAGTTTAAAAGTTTTAAAAATATGGATAGTCACTCCAATGTATAGGTTTTACAGTCGATGATTTAGGCTTAAATCACCCTAGGGTGATGTTAGTTTAATCACTAATCTTTTAACAAAATTAAAAAATGACAATAGTGCCCTTAATAAATCGATAATCAAAATTTGCACACTAATCACTTGTTAGAATGCGGCCAAGGCATTATTCTGCTCTAATCTTTTATAAATTTTTATGTTATTCAATTGATCATGATGTGTCTACACAAAAATGCTAATGAATGTTCCATCCTATAGTAAAAATGTATCCTAATGTCTACTCTAAAAACATTTGAATTTTCTATCCTAGACCTCTCAAATTAAGCCTTCGATAAATTTTGGTACACTAAATTCCTTATGTCTTTTTATGGCTTGGTATCGATTACACTTTCTTGACCTAAAGTCCACGTTTAATTTCATTCTACTGTAAGCAATTTAAAAATTGAAGTTGTATAAATCTTCCAATTTTAAATCTAACTCCAAGCTAAAAGGTTGACATTTTATAGTTGACATTGCCTATAGTTAACATTTAGCGTTTTGTTAACTTTTGAATTGTACTTCTAAAACAAGTCTCTTTTTTCATTCAAATTACCTCAATAACCACTCAAATCACCTTAAGAGACAAATACCAACCAACTTTTGCCATTCTTAGATTTTCAAGACCTGGGTCTCGATTTTTTAAATATGGCACCTACCCTCTAAATGGAACACTTAAGCTCATATGCCTTATTACGTTAAACTAAGCCCATAAAAACTTGCTAAAACCTTAATTGGACCTTTCTATCATCTATAACTCATTCAAAAAAGACCTAGACCTAAAAAAGTCTATTTAATCCCTAAAATCTAGAATAAATCAATTAAAGGCCTAAACAAAATAGGGTGTCTACAATCACTCTTTTTTCTTGCTATTAGGAGGCTCATCGATGTCTTAAGGATACTTTATTGGCAAGAAAATAGGCCATGAAATGCTTGTTAAGTAGTATGAAGTTGCCAATAGATGTTACTGGTAGTGAATAGTACCACATCTTGATGTGTACCCTGAGTTGAAAGGATCTTGTATCTCAGTAAAGTTCAGCATATACATGTATTGGATTTCAAAAATCAATAAAATATCCAAAAAAGAGTAGTAGAAGTTATAACATAAAAATAGTTAAACTTCCCTACAGATCTTCAGGGAGGGACTTACATGTAGTAAACTTTAAAATTTGCTTTCACAATTTAAACATTGATACGTTAGAAAGTTACCTTGAATTTTAGATGTTGAGATATAAAATAAAATCAACCTAAAAAATCTTGAAAATTATGATAATGGCTTCTTGAAGAGTTCTTAAAATCACAAGTAGCATACGTGTCCTGCCTTTAATAGTTATCCATAAAGGTAGCTATTGAAACCTTCTTGAAGCTCACTGGTGTTGGAAAAACAAATTAGATTACACAGTAGAATTTTAAAATTTTTAAAATGGATCATGCTGTTATATATAATAAAACACCATAATAAACTACTTCAGTTGCAGATCTGCAGATGCCATCCAAGAATTCCAAAAGTAAATCCATGGGAAAGCTTCAACCAATTAGCCTTCTCCATTATTCTCTAATTGCTAGATGGTAGAGCATGTGAGTACTCTTTGTCTTGATCAACTTCGAATTCATGTGGCTTGATTCTCCTTCAAGACCACATTTGCGCCAATAAGTTAAAAATCATGGAATGATGTGATTAGAAACCCTAGAGTGGCATAAATAGTCTACCTAGAACCCTAAAGGTTGCCATTTAGTAACAAGGTGGCTGATATTTTAATTTTTTTATTTAGTTACTTTAATTATTTTACCACTTCCTCAAAAAACCCTAAGGTGCTACCAACCATAGAATGGGTGTCCACCAAATATCGGCTAGGCCTAAATGTCCTTAAACATTATTTTTGGCCTAATTTATTTTAAGGCGTTTAGGTTGTTTAATCTAAATACTTAATTAATTCTGATTAATCATTAATTTTACTTAATTCGATAATTTTTCATAGCTGTAATTTTAATTCAAAATAAAATCATGGCAATTTTATTCGAATATAATAATATGTAATAATTATCAAAATAAAATTAACTAATAATTAATTTTAATCATAAATTAAAATAAATAAATAAAATGATGTTTTAATTTATTTAGAATATTATTCATATTTAATTTATAAAGAAATATTTAAAGTATAATTCATATATATCAAATTAATTATACAAATAATTAATTTTCCATATTTATTTAATTTAAATCAATTCCTATATTTATCAAAAGATAAAAATAATTAATTTAAATTTTTTTCTTGATTAAATAAAAATTTAATCAAACTAAATACATATTCTAAATAAATAATACCAAAAATCATTTTCATTTATTTACTAAAGAAAATGCCTATGCTCCTAAAATGAGCAAATCCATCATACTACTTCACCGTATTGAGAATCATCAGAATTTTAGGTGTCAGCAAGAATCCTCCTTACAGGAAAATTAGTTCTTTACGGATCAAGATGCATACGCGACATGATAAAAAAGAAAAAGTGGGAAGTGATAAAAGTCTTGACGAGAAAGTTTCCTCTTAACCGAGACTCTTCCTTGGTAACTCGAGAGAGGGGCCATTGGATGAATCACTTGTCTAATCGATCTTGGATGGCCACCATAAAGTAGCCACCAATTGGAGTCTCCACTGATAATTTAGGCTAGGTGTGGTCAAATGCTTATTGATACCGACATTCATAGTTATGAAACTTGAGACATCGATTCCATGGTCTGCATGGTCTGAAGATTCGATTGGATTTGAGATGCATAGGAAGGTATGAACCTTCTCACGATGCCCAAAATCAGACCTTTCTAGCCTTGTCTTAGCTTGATTTTCACTTTCTTGGTTTGATTTGTCATTATTTTGACACAATCCCCTTTTAATGCATGATTTTGAATAAAATAATAAACCTGAGTTTTTAAAGAGAATTTGAATCTTATATGCACCTTGTGAGGGTGAAAAGCATTGAGATTTTAGACTTAAATGCTCTCGAATTTAATTTTGAAAAGCCAAATATTTCATGTTAAGCACTAAAGAGATACCGACGTAAAATATTGCTTTCATAATTTTTCCTTGAAAATTGATTTTGATCATATGGGTGTAAGAGGACTACCATAAAGAAAAATGTCTTAGTAAGAAAATAAAAGAGGTAAAATTATGTAAAACAAACCACACAAAAAAAGAAGGAAAATAAGGGGGGCAATCAAGATGTATCTCGTAATTGTCATCGATTATTTTAAAATAACATCATGACAATTTTGGAGATGTTTTCGAATCCATTGATCAATTAAGGTATGAAAATTAAGTTTGAGTCTTAACAAGTCTAAAGAAATCTAGAAGAGAGAAAATTTAATTATAATGATTTTTAAAAAATAGGGTTATAGTATCCCCTTCAAAAATAGGGTTATGGTATCCCTATAGATGAAGGTCTTGAAAAAAAATTTTGAAAAACAAGCTTGAAGGATTTATCTTGACAAAGGTTCAACAATTTTTTGACAAAATGACATTTTAGACAATTTTTGACGAAATAGGCAATTTTTGATAAAAATAAATAATTGAAAAAATTTTAAATGGATGAAATAAAAATGTTCATGATAGATTCCGGCATACGAGGCCAAAACATGTCCTTTTTCTACTTGATAGAGTTGAGCAAGATCACACAAATGCCTAAGAATGGAAAAATAAAGAAATAGACTAATTTTGACAATTGTTGAAATAGAGAATAGCATCGCACTATCCTTTTTCTCGATTTTGTTTTGGGTTCATTCAGAGGTTTCAAGGGCCGAGTGAGAACCATCGAAAAGGTAACTCAATAGGGGTAATGTAAAAATATTCCAAAAATCTTGGGAAATTGCATTCCAGGTGAAAATAAGTTTTAAAGTTGTGACTAGTTTGATTCTGGTAGCTTATATAGGGGAAGTGGTGCAATTAAATTTGAAAATTCATTTTGGACCTATTTGGAATCTAAATAATACCTTTTTAGAAAAGAAATTTCACTAATATTTTAGGAAAATTATTTTAAAAATTAAAAAATAAAACATCTGATAGGTCAAAATGGCCCAAAAAGAATGCAAGTTGCTAATTCCAAGGGTTCTAGATAGCATTAGTTTTAAAAATCATAACTCCCTCATCCAAAATGATTTGGGGGCAAACAAGATGCCATTGGAAAAATAATTTGACACCCTATCAGGAAAAAATATTAAAAAATTTGTGACAATGTTTTAAGGTTCAAAAATGATTTTTTAAGTCAAGCCTATAATGCTGCTAGCATAAAATAGATGATTTTTTGGCGTTTCTTTGGATTTCTTAGGTCTAGGCTTTAGCCATTGACATTCGAATATCTATGATTGAAAGGATTGAGTGACGCTTCAAGAGCTTATTTCATAATCCCTGGGTAGTTTAAGATGATGGAATAGCCTATTAACCATGTCATAAAAGTAGGGGCTTTAAGCAAAAAGATCAAGGCATACATAATTTTGGAGACTAAAAAAGGACATTTATTTTGAAAATAGAACATTTAGCCTCAAAATTAAAAAATAAAACATCTAATAGGTCAAAATGGCCCAAAAAGAATGCAAGTTACTGATTTTAAGGGTTCTAGATAGCATTAGTTTAAAAAATCATAACTCCCTCATCCAAAATGATCTAGGGGCAAATAAGATGCCATTGGAAAAACAATTTGACACCCTATCAGGAAAAAATATTAAAAAATTTGTGACAATGTTTTAGGGTTCAAAAATGATTTTTAAGTCAAGCCTATAATGCTGCTAGCACAAAACAGATGATTTTTTGGCATTTCTTTGGATTTCTTAAGTCTAGGCTTTAGCCATAGACATTCAAATATCTATGATTTAAAAGATTGAGTTATCATGGGCTTCAAGAGCTCATTTCATAATCCCAAGGTAGTTTGAGATGATGGAATAGCCCATTAACCATGTTATAAAAGTAGGGACTTTAAGCAAAAAGATCAAGGCATACATAATCTTGGAGACTAAAAAAGGACATTTATTTTGAAAATAGAATATTTAGCCTCCATAATCGTTGAATGCAAACATGAAAAGCTTGATTTTTCCCAAAGATTTGAAGATCAATGAATTAAAATGTTAGGAATGCCCAAGGATGAAAGACATATTGATTATTTCATTAATTTGAACTGATTATTTATATATATTTGAGTTATCATTATATCATTGCTATTCCATCCTCATTTAGATTTACATTTTAAAGGAAATGTAAGAAAATATGGCTTATTGACTACTTGTGTTTATACAGTTAGAATATTGCATATGATGGACTTTATATTAGAAAAGATAAAATTCCAAGGTAAGTAGTCTAAATCGATAGTATCAACATTCCACGTGCCTAGCCTTTACGAACTTTGGATGATCTTAAATGCCCAAGTGCACTCGACTTAAGAAAATATGATGATTTTTGACATGATGGAGTGAAAGACTATTGGATGAATCGCTCATCCGACTGGTCTTGGGTGGACACCACAAAATGGCCATAAACTTAGAGTTGCCACCGATCATTTTAAGTTAGGCATAACCAAATGCTTATTGAAAATAATACCAGCGATTCGTTGTTTTAGGTTTAGGAGTTGGTTATGTGTAGGAAAAGATTAGCACCCGTATGATGCCCAAAAATTAGTACCATTTAAATATATCTTACTCGAATCTCTATTTTCTTGATTCTATTTTTATCATTATTTAAATATAATTTCCTTTAATGTATGAAATTTTGTAAAGATACGAGTCCAAGTTTTTAATGAAAATTTTATCACCTATGTGCCTCAGAGAGGTGTGAAACATAGGGGTTTTTGATGAAAATGATCTCTGGATGGGTTTTATAAAAATCAAATATTTCATGTCTAGCACTGGAGAGATACTAACACGAGATATCATTTTTTGATTTTGAAAATGATCTTTAAAGCATGAATGGCCGAGGTCCCTATAAAAAGAAATGTATTAGTATGGTGGAAAAGAAAACCATAAAAAAATACACACAAAATACTTGAAAACGAGGGACGATCAAAATGTTTCTCGTAATTATCTTTGATTATTAATGAATAACGGCGATGACAATGTCGAATTTAGTGAAAATTTGAGGAGGAAAAAGGTTTCGATGTTACGGGGATATCCTAAGGAAAAAAGTTTGGATTTTAAAGGTTATGTAGAGAGCAGGGTTGGACTATCCCCTCAAAAGAGTAGGGTTGGAGTATCCCCAAAGGTGAAATTTTGATGTCATTTTGAGGTGAAAGCGGGGTTGGAGTATCCCTCTCAAAGAAGTAGGGTTGAAGTATCCCTGAAAATAAAAATTTGATGTCATTTTGAGTAAAAGTAAGGTTCGAGTATCCCCTTGGAGTAGTGGGTTAGAGCATCCCTAAAAATGAAAATTTAATGTCATTTTGAGGTAAAAGCAGGGTTGGAGTATCCCCTCAAAGAAGTGGGGTTGGAGTATCCCTTAAAATAAAAATCTTCGATGTTAAAAGAAATGGGTCATATTTTTGAAAATAAGGAATCTTTAAAAATCAAAAGCTGAAGGTTTGGCTAAAATGTTCCTCTTTTTGTTTAGCCTTGATCCGAGTCTAAAGGGCTTAGGTTATGAGAATGAGCGGAGTAGATCATGAGGCATTCGAATGCCTCAATAAAAACACGTCAAAAATCAGGTTAGAAATAGATGATAGCATCATGCAGTTTCTTCTTTTGAATTTATTTCAAGCTTTTTGAAGGTCTTAAGGGGTAAACGATGTACTATTAGAAAGGTAACTCGATAAGGATTAATGTAAAAATATTTCAAAAATCCTAAAAAATCACCATCTAGGCAGAATTAATTTTTGAATGTCAACCTATCTCGACATTAGCAGCATGTACAGGGTAGAGGTCTGATGGATTTTGAAAAATCATTTGGGATTCATCTGGAATTGTTAAAATACGAATAATACTTTTTCAAAAAGGGAATTTCATGAAAGCCATGGGAAAAATATTCAAGGGGTTTAAAAATGTTGTTTGTTAGACTGAAACAGCCCAAGCAGTAAACTGCTCATTAGATCCAGAGGTTTCAGATAATGAAGATTTGAAAAATTGTAACTATTTCATCCGACATGATATGAAGGTAAATGAGACATCGATGGAAAGCTAATTTGAAACCCTTCATGGTAAAAATACCAACAGATTTTAAGTAAATCATTTTTTATTTTTTTAATAATTTTTCAAGACCAAGCCACTGTATTGCCAGAACAAAATAAGGGAGGTGTCGGTATTTTGGTTTTTCTTTGAGTTGAGCTCAGGCCATGGATGTTCAAACATCCGTAACCAATATGAGAGATTGACATGGGCATCACGAGTTCATTTCATAATCCCAGAGTAGTTTAGGATGATAGAACAACCCATTGGCTATGCCATTATGAGGGTGGTTGGCTTAGGACTAATGGTTCACAATTTTCAACTAAAACACTTCATTTCATTTTTGAAAAAATAGTACTCTTATACTCATTCTTCCATGAATCTAGAACTGAATGCTTGCTTTGCCCCCAAGTTTGGAAAAACCAACTTCATAAAAATCTTAAGCCCATGTTATTCTCATTTATGGGAGATAGCATGTGCTTAACTTGGGGACATCTTTGAAATTAAGTTTTTTAGCACTCAAGCATTCATCCCAACAGAAGCAAAGTACCACAAAATGATATAGGATAAGGAGGACATATATCCACAAGCAAAAATGACAAAAATGCATGAAGATGATGTAGATGCATGAACACACTTAGGATGAACATGTTTAAAAAGAGTTTGCTAAAAAAGTGTTTTTATTTCATGGAGCCTATCAAGTTTCTAGGAAATGCATGAGTATACTTTTGTCATGTTAAGATGCATATTTTAAACATGAGATAAAGACATTAATATGGAAGGAACATGGCAAGAAGTACATGGATAGAGGTTGTTATGGTGATGAAAATGCAAATGAGCATACTTAGTTAACCAAACAACATGAAGTCACCAAAAAAAACATCAAGATCCTAAACTACCACAACCAAAGCCACAAAAATGCATGAGAGTCCTAAGGTGGCCATAAAAACATAAAAAGGGTTTACTAAGATGATGTTAATGGCAAAACAAAAACTACAAAGATCAAGGTAGAGGGGATATACCAAAAAAAAATAAACTTCCCTTTTTCTCGAAGTAGTGGTTGTAGGCATAATTTCTTCCTTCTCCTTACTATTATTTAGCAAGAAAAGGATGAAAGGAAGTAGCTTTTTGGTGGTATGGTTGATGGTGAGGCTTTTTAAGGATCAAAATGTGTGGAAAGTTTAGTTATTCAATGTTTTCCAATGGTGGTTTAGGGTATCTACGGGAATAGAGGTTGGTTATGAGTGAAAGATAATGGAATAGTGCTTTTGGTGAGTTTTTGGAGCTAAAGTTACAAGAAAATTTATGGAAATGGATGAAGATTTTTTTGAGATTGCTGAAATCTTTTTTTTTTATCTCCTTCCTTTCTTTTTTTTTGGCTGATCATTACTCTTTTTAAAAGATAATGCAGAGGTACTTTTGATTTTTCTCTTCTGCCTCAAGGGACATCTCCAGCTGCCATGCTTAGTTGACTCCTTTTTTATTGGTTCTGCAATGTTGAGTAAGGAAATAGAAAGGTTGTAGCAGCCTCCCAGTAGAGATATGCCTGACACCGTCTTACAACCATATATCTTGAGAAAGTAACCTTTGTTAATGGTTGTCTGGGCTTTAAGATTTGTTTAAAATCTATTAATGAGCCTAATAGTTGAGGTTTACAATGTTATATGATAGTTCCTTAGTGTAAAAACACGTTTAAATCAGGTTCTTGAAGGCTAAAAATGACTTAAACTAGGTAAAATACCTTGATGTATCGATACACAAAGTATATTTTACTTTTGGGTATCAATACACTTAATTGTGTATCAATAATAAGAGCAAAAAATGTTTCCAATCTTGAGACTCAGAGGCCAGTATTGATACATTTTGCCAAAAATCATAACTTTAGCTATTGCCAAGGTCTGTATTGATACAGACATGCTAGGTATTGATACCACATCTTGGGTATCGATACCAAACCCTTTTGTATCTATACTATATGTGAAAATTCAAGTTTTTTGAACCGTAAAGGCCTCGTATCAATACTTGCACCCGAATATAACTTTTACAAACCTGTAGCTTCCCGATTTACCTCAACCTGGTCACAAACAATAGGAAATTGATTTGTGTATAACCTTGGTGACACCATGAAAAATGGCATTTGATGCCTTGTTTCGACATTTTCTTTAATATGGCCCATAGGTATTTTAGAACTTCCCAAAAACTTTTTCATCAAGCAATCATCCCCAACTTTATTTTTATTTTTGATTTCATTACTTTTTTATTATCCTTAAGTTTCCAAAGATTAACCCGAATAAAATAAGGTGTCTATAGTTGCTCCTCTTTGGCCATTGCTGAGTATTAGGAATAGGGCAAAGACAAATAGACACCATTTTATTCAGGTAGTCTATTAGGCTATTTTTTAGGTCAAAAAGTAAATATGTCCTGTTCTTTGAGGACTAAAAAAAAAGAAGTGCCACCAGCTCTGAGGGCTTAAGAGTAATAGAAAAGTTGTTTTGCTCTTTAAGGACTAAAAGAAAAAAAGTGCCCCTAGCTTGTATGGGCTTAAGAGCAATAGAAAAAGTGTCCTGCTCTTTGAGGACTAAGATGAAAAGGAAGGTCCTACTCTTTGAAGACAAGAAAAATAAGGTCTTACTTTTTTAGGACAAGAAAAGAAAATGTTCTGCTCTTTGAGGACAAAGAAAAAAAAGTCATGCTCTTTGAGGATAAAAAAGGAAAAATTCCTACTTTTTGAGCATAAGAAAAAAAAACATCTTGCTTTTTAAGGATAAAGAAAAAAATGTCCTACTTTTTGAGGACAAGGAAAGGAAACATCCTGATCTTTGAGGACAAAGAAAGAAAAAGTCCTGCTCTTTGAGGATAAGGAAAAAAAACGTCCTGCTCTTTGAGGACACAAAAAGAAGATGTCTTGCTCTTTAAGGCAAAGAAAGGAAAGGTCCTACTCTTTAAGGACAAGAAAAGAAAATATCCTGCTCTTTGAGGATAAAGAAAGAAAACATCTTGCTCTTTAAGGACAAAAAAAAAGGTCTTGTTCTTAAGGACAAGAAAGAAAAGGTCTTGCTTATTAAGGATAAGAAATGAAAACGTCCTGCTCTTTGAGGATAAAAAAAAGGAAAGGTCCTACTCTTCAAGGATAAAGAAAGAAAATGTCCTGCTCTTTGAGGACAAAGAAAGAAAACATCCTGCTATTTAAGGACAAGAAAGAAAAATGGTCCTGCACTTTGAGGACAAGACAAGAAAACATCCTATTTTTTGAGGACAAAGAAAGAAAACATCCAGCTCTTTGAGGACAAGAAAAGATAACATCCTGCTCTTTGAAGACAAAAAAAGAAAACATCACGCTCTTTGAAGACAAAAAAAATGTCTTACTCTTTGAGGGCAAAGAAAAAAAAACATCCTTCTCTTTGACGACAAAGAAAGAAAACATCCTACTTTTTAAGTACAAAGAAGAAAATGGGTCATGCTCATTGAGGATAAAAAAAGAAAACATCTTGCCCTTTGAGGACAACGAAAAGGAAAGGTCTTGCTTTTTGAAGGGAAGAAAGCAAAGGTCTTGCTCTTTGAGGACAAAGAAAAGAAAAGGTCCTGCTCTTTAAGGACAGAGAAAGAAAATGTCCTGCTCTTTGAGGACAAAAAAGAAAAAGGGTCTTGCTCTTTGAAGATAAGAAAAGAAAAGGTCCTGAGGACAAAGAAAGAAAAGGTGTTAAGGTTAAATACATTTCATGGATGATTTTCAATGAGCTTGTGATGTGGTACATACCTAAGATTTTTTAAGGTTTTTGGAAATAAGAAGTTGCTCCTTGCGCTTTTTACTAATTTCCTTTTTGTACAAGGACTAGTACCTAAAAGATGTTAAATCTTGTAAAATGCATGAGAATGTGTATGCATGTTTAAATGATGCGAAAGTGGTGTTTCCAAAGGCATAATATGTCAATTTTGGATCTTTCTTACATCTGAAAAAGATGGCTTCTTGTTCCGATGACCTTTGATGGTAATAAGAGGATTGTGAAATCGAATGATTCATGTTAGAAGGCTTTGGCTGTAAAGAGTCCATTAGCCAGCATGAGGAGTGCTTTTTTGCCAATTCTAACTCTGAAGAGCCTTTTTGACTGTTCAAATGTGTTGAACCCTGGCTGTTTGGGTGCTAATTGAAATAGGATTTTAGCCTCTCTTCTTCATGACAAGCTTTTTTAGGGGAAGAGTTTGAACACTTCTCATGATACAAGATTAAAGAAGGTAGGACCAACCATGGCCCTAAAGTTCATTTTTGGTCTTTAAACCTAACCAAAATTCTCGCTAAGTTCAATCTTTCCAAGCAATGCTATGAAATCCTAGTATCAATTTTGTTCATTTACCAAGCATTATCAATTAAATGATAAACATAATACAACATGGAATGTAGGGTTATGAAAAGGTTTTGCGAAAAGTCAAACAATTATATTCTTATTCGATTGAAAAATTTTGAAATACAAAAGGGCTAAAAAAAGTTTTCCCATGGCGATTGGTTTTGATGCTGGTGTCATGAATTTTCCATTTAATGCTTTTGGAGACTTTCTCTCGAGCAAATAATCCCTATGGTGTTGGCCAAATCATAAGAAGATTCCTTTGATTGCTTCATGGTGGGATGGAGGCCTCAAGGTTAGTTAGTTTTCATTTTCTAAGTACAGGTGTGGATAAGGTTTGGTCACATAAAACAGATCGGTTAAGCTATGATTTGGTGTCTTGGTTAGAGTTATGAATATGGGGAACATTGGTTTTAGGTTGATGATGGTTTGACTTGGTTTGAATGGGTTTGGTTATTTAAGCTGCCCTCTTGGGTTTTTTTACTTAAATTGGTTTTCTCTTTTTTTTTTCTTTTTTATTGTTTTTGTTGTTTTTTTTTTTGTTTTGGAGAATGGTGGGCGAAGGACTAATAGAATGCCTTTTTAAGTTTTCATCCTAAAGTCCTTTCAGGCATAGTATTTCCTTATGGAATCAGAGTTCATAGGATTGGGCAAGTTATCGCCATCTATTTCAGTTAAGATTAAGGCTCCTCCAAAGAATACACGCTTCATCACGCATGGTCCTTCCTAATTTGGGTTCCATTTTCCATGAACTTCTTTATGAATTAAGAGAATTTGCTTAAGCACTAAGTCACCTTCTTGGAATTACTAGGGATAGACCTTTTTGTCATAGGCTTTCATTATGTGCTTTTGATACATCTGCCTGTTGACACCTTATTTTGTCCGAACTAGTTTTTGGTATCCTAAGAGTTAGGTAAAAGATGACAAAATAAAAAAATAGAAATAAAGCTTGTGGATGATCACATCGCCTAGCAAAAAGTTTTTTAGGAAATTCTAAAATGCCTATGGACCACTATAAAGAAAAATGCAAAAATAAGGCATTAAAAGGCATTTTCAGGTTGTCATCGGAATCGTTCAGCTGAGTACGTAAGCCTATTTTCCTCTGTTTATGGCCAAGATAAGATAACTCGAGGAACCTAAGGTATGTGCAAGTCATATGGGTGCTTAAAAACTATCACAAGGCTTTCACATTACCAACATTTTGAATTTCCATGTGTAGTATCGATACAAGAGGGTTTGGTATCGATACCCAAGGTGTGGTATCGATACCTAGCATGTTTGTATCGACATAGACCTTGGTAGTAGCTAAAGTTGTGATTTTTGGCAAAATGTATCGATACACAAGCATGAGTGTCGATATAAATCCATGGAGTATCGATACTGGCCTTTAAGTTACGAGATTGGAAACATTTTGTTTGTTCTTAGTATCGATACACAACTCTTTGTATTGATACACAGGAGTAAAATGTACCTTGTGTATCGATACAACATGTTCTGTATCGATAAACCAAGACATTTTTGCCTAGTTCAAGCCATTTTTTAGCCTCCGAAAACCCGATTTAAACATGTTTTTGCACCAAAGAACTATATTATAACATTGTAAACCTCAACTATGGGTTCATTAACGGATTCTAACAAATTTTTGGAGTCCAAACAATTAATGACAGAGGTCACTTTCATAAAATATATAAGTATAAAAGGATAGCTAGCATATCTCCAGCTTGCAGGCTTTCACAGCCTTTCTACCTACTTACTCAGCATGGCAAAACCAATAAGAAAGTAGTCAACTGGACATGTTAGCTGAAGATATGCCCTAGTGTAGAAAAAAAAGCTAAAATGCCTTTTGTATTATCCTCTAAAAGAAGGGGCTAAACCATGAAAAAAAATTAGATATCATAGAAAAAAAACTCTCTCAGCTATAAAAAAAAGCTCTCCAGCAATCCCAGAAAACTCTTTACCCATCCCCATAAATCTCTAGCAACTCCAGCTCTAAAAGCTCACCAAAACGTTGCTCTATTGCTTATCATCCTCAACTAACTTCTATTCCCGTAGCTCCCTAAAACCACCACTAGAACACATTCAAAAACTCAACCTTTCACACATTTTCATCCTAAAAATACCCCATTAGTAGTCACATTACTAGAAAGCTTCTTTCTTTCACCCTTTTCTTGTTAAACAATAGCAAAAAGAGGGAAGCAATTGAACTTAAAGTTACTGCTTTAAAGCAAGAAAAAACTTCAAGCCTTGGCTGGTATATCTTTTGCCTTGTCCCATGTATCTTTTGTTTTGAGCATATATTTCATCTCAGTAAACCCTCTTTATACTTTTATGGCCACCTTATCCTATGCATTTTTTTGGGCTTTGGTTGTGGTAATTTAGGATCTTAATGTTTTTCTTGGTGCCTTCATGTTGTTTGGTTAACTAAGCATGCTTCTTTGCATTTTCATCAACATAATAGCCTCTATCGATGCACTTCTTTCCATGTTCCTTCCATATTCATGTCTTTATCTCATGTTTAAAATATGCATCTTAACATGACATAAGTATGCTCATGCATTTCCTAGAAGTTTGATAGGCTCCATGAAATAAAAATGCCTTTTTAGCAAACTCTTTTTAAACATGCTCATCCTAAGTATGTTTATGCATCTATCTATCATCGTCATGCATTTTTTATCATCTTTTCCATGAAAAATGTCATCTTTGCTTTTGCATATATGTCCTCCATAGTTTGCATCATTTGTAGTACTTTGCTTGTGTCGATATGCATGCTTGAGTGTTAGAAAACCTGATTTCAAAATTTCCCCAAATTAAGCACATGCTATCTCCCATACATAGAGAATAACATGGGCTTAAGATTTTTGCGAAGTTGGTTTTCCAACCTTGGGGGCAAAACAAGCATTTAGTTCTGGATTCATGGAAGAATCTTGGTATTTTTTCAAAAATGAAATAAAGCCTTCTAGTTAAAAAATGTAAACCCTTGGTCCTTAGCCAACCACCCTTGTAGTGGCATGGTCAATGGGTTGTTCTATCATCCCAAACTACTCCAAGATTCTAGAATAAACTCATGACACCCATGTCAACCTCTGGTTAAGGATGTTCGAATGTCCATGGCCTGAGCTTAACCCAAAGAAAAACCAAAATACTGAACACCTCCCCTATTTTGTTTTGGCAGCACAGTGGCCTACTGTTGAAAAATTATTAAAAAATAAAAAGTGATTTATCTAGAATGTGTTGTATTTTTCCCTTGAAGGGTTTTGAATTACCTTTCCAAGATGTCTCATTTACCTTAAGATCATCTCGGATGAAATAGTTACAATTTTTTGAATCTTTGTTGTCTGAAACCCCTGGATCCAGCGAGTAGTTTGCTGTTTGGGCCGTTTTGGCCTAGCAAACAACATTTTGAATCCCTTGAATATTTTTCCCATAGAGTTCATGAAATTCCCTTTTCAAAAAGGTATTATTGACATTTTAATAATTTTGGATGAATCTGAAATGATTTTTCAAAACCCACATACCTTTACCCAGTACATGCTGCCAGTGTCGAGTCAAATCAAAATTGAAAAATTGATTCGGCCTAGAAAGTGATTTTTTAGGATTTTTGGAATTTCTTTACACTAATCCTCATCGAGTTACCTTTCCAATGGTACCTCGTTTACCCCACAAGACCCTTGGATAAGCTTAAAATAAATTCAAAAAGGGAAATGATGAAACACTATCCTCCGTTTCTAACCTAATTTTTAAAATGCTTTTATTGAGGCATTCGAATGCCTCATGATCTACTCAGCTTATTCCCTTAACCTAAGCTTTTTAGATTCGGACCAAGGCTAAACAAAAGAGGAACATTTTAGTCAAACTTTTGGCTCCCAATTTTTAAAGATCCCCTATCTAAAAAAATGACCCATTCCCCTTGAACGTTAAAAATTTTCATTTTCGAGGATACTCCAACCCCATTACTTTGAAGGGGTACTCCAACCCTGCATTTGCCTCAGAATGACATAGAATTTTCATTTTTGGGATACTCTAACCTAGTACTCCAAGGGGATAATCTAACCCTACTTTTACCTCAAAGTGACATCGAATTTCCATTTTTGGGGATACTCCAACCCCACTACTTTGAAGGGATACTCCAACCCCACTTTTACCTTAAATCCAATATCAAACTTTCATTTTTGGGGATACTCTAACCCTACTCTTCTGAGAGGATACTCTAACCCCACTCTTCATATTCCCTCTAAAATCTAAGTTTTTCTCCCTCTCGAGTCATCGAAACCTTTTTCTCCTCAAATTTCCATCAAATCTGACTAAGTCTCAATGTTGTTGTCTCGGTTATTCATCAATAATTGAAGATAACTACAAGATACATTTTGATCATCCCTCTTTTTGATGTATTTTTTGTATTTATTTTTGTGGATTATTGTTTTTTTTCCTATCTTACTAATATGTTTCTTCTTGTAGGGACCTCGAGCAGTCATGCTTTACAAATTATTTTCAAAATCACAAAACGGTATCTCGTGTTGGTATCTCTCTAGTGCTAAACATGAAATATTTGATTTTTCTTAAAAACCCATCTGGAGATCATTTTCATCAAAAATCCCTATGTTTGTCACTTCTTTGAGATGCATAGGTGATAAAATTTTCATTAAAACCCAAACTCCATCTTTACAAAATTTCATGCATTAAAGGGAATTATATTTAAATAATGATAAAATGGAATTGAGGACACTAAGATTCAAGTAAGATATAGTTGATGGTACCAATTTTCAGGCATTGTGGGGATATTAATCCTTCCCCACATATAGCCAACTCTCAAACCCAAAATAGCAAATCTATGGGATTATTTTCAATAGGCATCTGATCATGCCTAACTTAAAATGATCAGTGATGACTCCAAGTTTGTGGCCACTTTGTGGTGGCCATCCAAGACTAGTTGAATGAGCAATTCGTCCGACGGTCTTTTACTCCTTCATGTCAAACATCAAATATTTTTTAAGTTGAGGGCACTTTAGCCCTTCAGATCATTTGAAGTTTGTAAAGGCCAGGCACATGGAATGTCGATAGCTTGGGGACTCCACTAGGGAGAAACTTAAAGAGTTAGGCCTACGACTAGCTATGTCTTGCTTGGTCCTTGGTTCTTCGGTTTCCATAATTATTTAGATATAATTCCTTTTTTTTTGCCTTCCAATCTTTTACTTTTTATGCCTTTATTTTGTGTTTCCTTTTTTTAGGGATCGTCTTCCTTTTGAATAAGCATGGTAATATGGAGTAAAATAAAAAAGGTTTGATAGTTTTCCTGCCACACACTGTGCACTTTCATTTTGCACTAGATTCCCACCAAACACCATGGTGAGGCTAGGATCCTAATTATTAGGAGAAAGTAAGCCATCCTCCTTCGTGAGTAACCCTCTTCATAGGCATGGCAAGACCTTTCGAGATGTAAATTACCTATGTCTCTCGTGAGTAACCCTCCACATTTGCATAGAGAAATACATCCACTGGGTCAAACCCTTTCTACCACACCCATGATGGGCCTAGGATGAGGTGCCTCAGCTGTCCTCATCGGATGGAGGAGTGATTTAGATACCTATTTAGGCATCCACTTAAACTCATATAGTGAGCCCTACGAGCTAAACCATGTCAAACCATACCAGAATGCTAATAGAATAACCTAAAAAATAGGGTTACTCGAGGAAACATTTCTTATCTTTACTCCTACATGTTGTTGTTTACGCGGGCAATGATGGGTGGATGTTACACCCACATTTATCTTTTTATTTTCATAGCATATGCTGTTATGTTCGATGGTAAATCTTTTTTTAATAAGTGGGTGAGGGAAAGTGAATGCCATTACTTATAATGCCATCTTAAAATAGTCGTATCTGACCAAGATAGGCCATCATGCTACCTGAACAACGGCTTAGCATCACCATTTAGATGGTCAGTCTTAATCTTTGTGAGGTCATGTTACTTCGTGAAGAGACAATTTTAATACAGGTATTGCCTGTTCAATGCCTTAACATTGGTAATCATCTTATCTGCTTTTGGTGTCGTACTGCCTATTTTGGGGGCAAATTTGTATGATTCCTTCTATTTCTTACCTTTTGCCCATTATTTCATATTGGTTACTAACTCATTCTCCTTTTGCTTATCTTTTTCACCATGCATCATTTCATCATAGTTACTATCATCATGGGATAACTGGCTCTAATGGGTCAGTGTTCATCAAGGGGCATCTGTCATAAAGCAATAGTCTACTTCAGAGCTAAAGCCTTTTGAAGAAGTTCGAGCATGGTCAGAGCACCGACAACATGAAAATGGAGACGTCCTTAAACTAGGCCATGCCTCAGTAGTGTATGAAAGGATCAAGATAGGATACCATCAACGCGATTGGCAGGACCTGAGGATCATATGGACTAATTGGGATAGTATTGAAAAGGAATCATTCATTAAAAGATATGGAGATATCACTCTTCTGCTTTAAGTTCGTTAGGACATTGGTTTGTTGCAAATGGCCTCTCAGTTTTGGAATCCAACATATCAGTGCTTTACTTTCAATTATGAAGACTTAGTCCCTATAGTTGATGAATACACTACATTACTCAACATTGAAAAGGTAAATGTCGACAAGATATACTGCGAAGCGTTGAATCCTCCAACCTTCAAGAAAAGATTGGCTCAAATCCTCATGGCAACAGAGTCTTGGATTGAGAATCATATCAAAACAAAGGGGAAGAGTCAATGTATCTCATAGTTTGAGAAAAGCAACGGCAAGTACCGTTGACATTAAAAAAATCCAAGATATCTATGCTATGGCTGCATATGGTCTGGTTATATTCCCAAAGATGTTAGGCTACATTGAACGTACTGTAGCAGATATATTTTCTCGTTTATGCTACAACATTAATCCCTTATTGGCCATCCTTGCTGAAACTATTCGAGGTCTTAATTTTTGTAAAAAAATGGTAATGGGTTGATTCATCGGATATGGACCACTTCTTCACATTTGGCTCGTCAGCCACTTTGGCCCTGAAGAGAGTAGGACATCATGTTGCTTCTTACCCAGCTTTAGTCCTATCTCTGAGGTACTTGAGAAAGATTGGCCTTAAGACAAATCTGAAGAGCAATGGATCCAAAAATTTTAGAACCTCAAGGGGGAAAAGGTAACATATAAGGTCTTTTGGTTTTTCCCATAAACAATCATATATCGATATGAAGATTGTAGCTATGTACCACTTATAGGATTATGGGGAAGTACTAGCTATGCCCCTCTTTTAGTTTTTTAACAATTCTAGTGCCATCAACTCATCCCCTTCATTCAAGACTTAAAGTTATGGGGTTTCAATTATGGTGAGCCTAACTACAAATTAAGAGTTTAGCTAGCTTTTCAAGCATGGAAACAAACCTGTTTCATGGAGAGATATTGGAGAGGGAGTAGTATGACCCTAGGATATGATGAATGGAGAATCCATTATGTTAATGATGTCATGCCCCTGTCTGGTATTGGGACATCACAAATGTCAGTTGACAAATTTCCCTCTAAAATTGAATTGCTCAAGCAAGAGTTCGAACAAGAAAAGGCAACCTTTGCTAAAGAGATTGCTCGATTAAAGGAGGAAAATAGTCAGTTGAAAATAGACCTTTACCTCAGGGATGACAAGATGAGCAGGGCTATTAAGGAGAAAAACCACCTTAAGAAGGATGTCGAGAACTTAAAAAAACACTATGTGGCCCTTAACAAAGCAAGCAAGTCCTAAAGTCTTGGAAAGTCATCGGTCGAATGGAGGACAAAAATTACTACCCTTGAGAAGGAATTACACCAATGGAGAAAAGCTGCTAGTGTTAATAAGGAAATGCTTATTAGAACCCAGGCCCTAGCTTCAACTTATTGAAAGAGGAATAAACAGTTAGAGGCTTGAGTCTAGCATTTAAGAGCAAACCAGGCCAAAAGTGGAGTTCAGACACTCAGAATCCAAGACTTAGAGCTTTCTCTTCAAGCTCACCAAGACCAAGTCAATACACTAGTGAGAGCCTCCAAATAGCGAGAGCAAGAATGGCTTCATGTGGTTGATCACGCATGTCAAAATTATCAAGACTATCACTGTGGTCTCACAGAATACATCCAGGCAGCTTAGTTAGAGGCCGAGAACATGATGGATGTAGCTTGATCCCTGACACTTGATATCTTACCCATTGGAGCCCACAAGCAAGCATTCTTGTATTTTTTGGACCATGCAATCAACTAACATAACTGTGTTAGACATTTTTGAATTTAATCGTATGTAATCAAGACATTTTGTTGCTTTAATGAAGGATGCTATTAATGGAGCTATCCCTTTATCCAATTGTCTTTTTTTGCATTTGCATAACTAACCTGATCCTTTCATGGTTTTTATTCATTCATCTTTATTGCATCAAACATGTGCATACCATAAAAGGCCTAATCCAAAAATAATTTAAAGTGAAGGTGATACAAAACATGAAATCTACAGTTTGTCATCGATACAACACTCACAATCATCGAAAAGTGATGGAAAATGATCATTAGGTAGGCATTGAAAGACTCAAACTCATGTTTAAAGAGTCCCAAGAGTAAATACTCTATAAGAATGAGGAACTTCAAGCACAAATCGCTGAGCTAACCAAATTGGTGTCTAATGCATTGAAGGAAAAAGGGCAAATGAGCACGGTTGAGATGAGAAAAAAACTGACGCACCTTAAAAGTAATTTAAATGGTGGTACTAAGGCCATCAATGCTTAAGAAGGGGCACTACATGGGCAACACCCTTTGGCAATGAACGTCCTACCAGCTTAGCCATTTACTTATATCAATCTCGTAATAGCATCTTATTTAATTCAAGGATTTCAAGGCATGGGCTCTTCACCATCAAGGCCTATAGTCCCAAACCTCGATGAGCACATGGAGCAAGAGAAAACAAAGAGGCCTTCAAAAAATGATGAGGACTTAGACAATTATCACTTATTAGAGTAGCATCTTCGAGCTATGGAAGTAACAAATTTGGATTTATAGACGTAAAGTTAGTAGGCCTAATTTTAAGCCTTATCATCCTGCCCAAGTTTAAAGTGCCTGACTTTGAAAGATACAGCGGGACTACTGACCCTATGTCCATCTTTGTATATACTATCGTAAAATGGTGGGACAAGAAGAAAATGAGAACCTACTGATTCATTGCTTCCAAGACAGCCTGATTAGGGCAGCCCCCTGATGGTACATAGGGCTTGATCCTCTAAAAATTCAAACATGGGTAGCCTTGGCATGCATATTCCTTAAATAGTATAAGTATAAGTCTGATTAGGTCTTAGATCATCTTTCTCTTGTAAACATGGAGAAGAAATCTTCTGAGAGTTTTAGATAGTATGTTCAGAGGTAGAGAGAAGAGGCAGCTCAAGTTCTCCCTCTTTTAACTGAAAAAGAAATGATAATTATGTTTGTTGGAACCTTACGAGCTTCTTACTACAAAAAGCTAGTAAGAAGTGCCATGAAAAATTTTGCTGATATGGTTATATCAAGTGAAATGATTGAGAATGCCATCCAAAGCTGTAGGATATCTATCGAGAAAGCATCTGGATCAGTTAAAAGGATAGGAAATAAAGGTAAGAAGAAGGAAGTGAATGCAGTAGGTGAGAATCGTGCTAAGTTTAGTTAAAGCTTGCATCCAACATAGCCTATGTACTTCCCAAGCACACTGAATACGATTCTTACCCCTTACTCATTAGCACCACAACCAATCCATGCTACCAAGTTCTCTCCTGCAATAAGCTTTGCATCAAATACCGTGCAAAGTATGGCCTAGAATACACAAGTCCATAATATGCACAATGCAAGAGCTCTAAATAACCAACAAGCATCTCAAGAAAAAGAGCACTTTGAACCACTCCCTTACTCACAATAAAGAGATCTACTCTTGCTTATTGGCAAGCAAACTAGTGGCACCAGTATTCACAAACCCAAGATCACCACCATACCTTAAATGGTATGATGAGAATGCTTATTATGAATACCACACGGTAGCGCAAGGCAACTCTATTGAGAATTGCATTTCATTCAAAAGAAAGGTGCAGGGTTTACTAGAAAAAGGAGTGATCAAGATTGATCAAGGTCCTAAACCAATGTGGGAGCCAACCCACTCCCTAATCATGTTGAACCAAAAGTGAATGCGATAGTTGATGGCAATGGCTGTCGAATTAAAAAAAAATGTGGTAAAAGTCAAAACCTCGATGAGTAGTGTCTGGCAGGCTTTTGTGAACATCAAAATAGTAACAGATAACAAAAGTCAAAGAAGAAATGTTGTTGATACATCTTGCTGCCACTGTGGTCAAGAACTCGACTTGCAACATTGTCCATTATTCCTTAAGCTAGTCTAAAGGATGATGGATCTATTCAAAATTGAGTTCTACAAGGAATGGGATGGACATGACAATCCATCTATTAATGCTACTGACAAGAAGAGACCCATCGATGGTTAGATCTCTAGTTGTCTGTCTCTTATGGCCATGAGAAAAAGAGCCGATGCAAGTTTTAGGCAGTACGCTGCAAGATGGATTGAGGAGGCTGCCCAGATTCATCCATTACTAATAGAAAAGAAGATGATGGTTAGATTCATTGGCATATTGCAGACCCTTATTACAAAAAACTAGCAAGAAAATTCCTAAAAAACTTTACAGATGTGGTCATACTCTATAGAAGGATCGATGGGGCCATGAAAAATGGATTGAGAAGAAAAAGTATTTACAAGGACAAAAGAAAAGGAAGGATGGGGGCTAGTAAGCAATCAAAATCTAGCACTAAAGCTAGTTCATCTCTAACTCGTGTTGAATTAGACCTAAAAGAGATGATCGTTAAAGAAAACTACAAGATCATGGAAAACATAGAGGAAGTTCTAACACTAATAGATTTGGTTTAGCAAATCCTAGTGCAAGCTAAGCTACTTAATGCAACCGAGAAGGTAGAGGAAAGGATAGACAACTTCTGTGATTTCCATACAATTTATGGCCATACTCTTCAAACATGCAAATAGTTTCATATAGTGGTTCAGAGAATGATGAACGAGCGTAGCATCAAATTCTATGATGAAAAGCAAGCCCCACATACTGAGTCTATAAATGCAATACCATCTGTTAATGCACTAGATGAAGAAGAAGGCAATCTCCCTAACGGGATTGAAAGGCCATTGATTTTGCATGACAATCGACCAAGAGTTAAAGTTAACCCTACTCAGCCTTTGCCAAAGATGATCATTTAACTTTCATCGTCCTTTCCGTATAAAGATGATAAAGTAATTCCTTGGAACTATGAAAGCAAAACCTTAATCATTGGAGAATCTACTAGCAAGCAGCAAATGTTGACCTTTCAGGGGTAAGTCACCTAACTCAGAGTGGTCAATGTTATGCTCCAACAGTATAGAAAAATAGCACTCAGTAAGAAAATGCTAATTTATCTTCTTAAGCATTAAAGTCTGCAACCAAAAACTCAGAATTGGTAGCTGTCAAGCATTAAGTAAGTGAGCAAGAATCTATGAAATTCCTCAAATTCATCAAGCACAATGAATACAGCATCATCGATCAGTTAAACAAGAAACCCACCAAGAATATGTATAATCATTACTATTGAATTTTAAAGCTCGCAGGAATGCCCTTCTCAAGGTCCTTAATGAGGCCTATGTCCCTCCCGACAACTCTATAGGTCAATTGGATCACCTAGTGAACAACATCACCGCCGATAATTACATATCTTCCAGCGATGATGAAATCCTGCACAGAGGAAGAGGAAGTTACAAGGCCTTCCATATAACCATATATTGTAAAGGCACCACGTTACCTAAGGTGCTTATTGATAACGGGTCGGCTTTAAATGTAATACCCATGTCATGCTTAAGCAAGCTTCTTGTTGATGCATCTCATATCCAGAATAGTCATACTCTCATGTGAGCGTTTGATGGAACCTACTAGAATGTTATTGAAAACATCACCATTCCACTCCAAATCGGCCCATGTACTTATAAAGTTGACTTCCATGTGATGGATATTGCTCTATCATACAACAACCTATTAAAAAGGCCGTAGATTATTCTACTAGAGCAGTGCCATCATCTTTGCACCAAAAACTAAAATTCGTCATTGAGAATAAAGTTGTTAGTATTGGAGAAGAAGATATCATTGCTGCTACCTCAACTGATACCTTATATGTCAAACCTAACGACAATAGCCTAGATTCCTCTTTCTAGGCCTTTGAGTTTGTCAATGCAACTTATATCAAATAAGGATTGCTAATAGTTCAGCCTTACCTATCAAGGAGTACTCATATGGGTTTAAAGTTGACTATTGGTATGGGTGCCTAAGCCAAAAAGGGATTCAGGATACGCCTTCAAGAAATTGCTGAAGCCTTAAAAGTGGTCAACCAAATCGACAAAAGGTGGTTGGGATTCAAGCCTAGTACACAACAGAAAAAAAAGCAAGCCTAGAAGAACCATGAAAGAATAGTGGCTTGTTTGTCAAGATGAGACATAAAGGATGAGCCAATGATATTCCTACCACTATGGGAAAGATTTTGCCTAGGGGGACATGTAAATACTAGCCCCGCATGTGCTATGCTCATATTGAACAAAGCATTTGAGGATATCTCTATCAATACGATTGGAGAGCTAAAGATGTCAACTACAAGTTTAGAGACTGGCCTGTGCCATCTAGGGTTTGTTCCCAGTGTTTAGACTGAGACTGAGATTCCTGTACTATTCAAGTCAATTTCAAAGTAATGTTATGAACTCAACCTACATGCTCTCGCCCAACAACATTATAGGATCCTTTATATGGGCAGCCATTATTAAGTATTGTCAATGAAAATGACTAAGCATTTTGCATTCATTATTTGTGTTCATAATTTTTGTCGACCTTAGACTTTTTTCTTCCATCTATAATTTTTTTTCCATATTTTTAGGCACCCCATTGAAGGTGACATGAATGTTTATACTGAAACCTTAGGAATTAATTTCGAGCAACCGATATGTGCTGGTGAGGTCAAATCTGAAGAAGACCCTGAAGAAAACCCTATACCCTTTGACCTGTTGAGATTATTTAAACAAGAAAAAAACAAATATTACCTCATGAAGAATCCACTGAAACCATAAACCTTGGAACAAAAGAAGACCCAAAAGAAGTCAAAATTGAAACTTCATAAGCCATCAACTCGAATTGAACTAATAAGTCTTTTTCAGGAATATCGAGATGTGTTTGCTTGGTCCTATCAAGACATGCCGGGGCTAGACACCAATATTGGGGTTCATAAACTTCCCTTCAAACCGAATGCAAACCAATCTAGCAAAAGTTATGGAGGATGAAACTAGAAATGCTCCTTAAGATCAAAAAAGAATTCAAGAAACAATTTGAAGCAAGATTTCTTGAGGTAGCCAAATATCCTGAATGGGTAGCCAACATAGTCTCAGTTCTTGAAAATGATGGCAAAGTGCGAATTTATATGGACTACAGGGACCTAAACCAAGCCAGCCTTAAGGATAATTTTTCTTTGCCTCATATTGATACCTTAGTAGACAACACTGCCAAAAAGACATTATTTTCTTTCATGGATGGGTTCTTGGGCTATAATCAAATCAAAATGGCTTCTTAAGACATGGAAAAGACCACTTTTATGACCATGTGGGGAACTTTCTAATTTAAAGTGATGCCTTTTGGGTTAAAGAATGACAGGGTAACTTACTAAAGGGTTATGGTAACATTGTTCCATGATTTTATACAGGAGGAAATCGAGGTCTATGTTAATGACATGATTGCTAAGTCAACTAAAGAGAGTGAGCACGTTGCTGACCTGCGAAAGCTCTTCGAAAGGCTTTAAAAATATCAGCTTAAGCTAAATCCTACAAAATGCACATTTGGCATCACCTCTAGTAAATTATTAGGATTCATTATGAGTGAGAAAGGAATAGAAGTGGATCCTGACAAGGTTAAGGCTATGCAAAACCTACCACTACCTTGAACTCAAAAAGAAGTAAGGAGTTTCTTGGGAAGAATAAACTACATAGCCCGATTCATATCGATGTTGATCAAAAAATATGATTTGATCTTCAGGCTACTAAAAAATAAAATCTTGGAGAATGAAACCAAAAGTGCCAAGAAGCTTTCGATAAGGTCAAAAATTACCTTTTGAACCCTCTAGTACTTATGCCACCAATGCCTGAATGACCACTAATTCTATATCTATCAATCCTAGATAAGTCAATGGGTTGTGTATTAGGAGAATATGATAAAATGAGAAAAAGGGAATAGGCTATCTACTACTTGAGCAAGAAGTTTAAAGAGTATGAAAATAATTATTCATTCATAGAGAAGTTATGTTATGCTTAACTTGAATAGCCCGAAGGTTAAGGTAATACATATTGTACCACACTACATGGTTAATTGCCAAGCTTGGCCCATCAAGTATTTGTACGAAGCCCTCGCCTTGTCCAGGAGGTTAGCTAAATGGTAAGTTATGCTTTCTGAGTATGACATCATTATGTGAACCATAAAGCCATTAAAGGCAGTGTAATAGTAGACTTTTTGGCCAATCGACCCACAGATGACTATCAGCCTTTAAACTTTGAGTTCCCTGACGAAGACATGATATGCATATTTGAGATGGAGAACATGTTCAAGTACGCATCATCATGGAGAATGTATTTCGATGGAGCTTCAAACGCACTGGGCCATGGAGTAGGGGTAATTTTCATCTCGCCAAAAGGAAACCATTACCCTTTCATAGCCAAATTAAACTTTGACTGCACTAACAATATTACCAAATAGGAGGCTTTTATCATGGGACTCCAGGCAGCCATTGAAAAGGGCATTCAAACATTGTAAGTGTTTAGAGAATCAGCCCTCATCATTTACCAACTGAAGAAAGAATGGCAAACATGTGATGCTAAACTGATTCACTGTAGGAGTCTAATATTAGAGCTCAAGAAAGAGTTTGATGATATAAGTTTTCATCATCTACCTCAAAAAGAAAATCAAGTTATTGATGCCTTGGCCATTTTATCTTCTATGTTTAAAGTTAATAGAGAATCAGACATTGCTCTTATGCAAACGAGTATCTATTCAACCCTAACATATTGCCAGAATATTGAAAAGAGAAAGATGGTTTGCCATGGTATCATGACATTCTTCAACACATTAAAGATCAACGGTACCCAAAAGGTGCCACCAAAACTAATAAGAAGACCATCAGATGATTAGCTGCAAACTTTATTTTGGATGGGGATATTTTGTACAAGAAAGGCAAGGATCAGGTGTTACTCCGATGTATGGATGCCTCTGAAGCCAAAAGAATACTTGAAGAAGTTCATGAGGGGATTTATGGTATGCATGCTAATGGACACTGAATCGTAAAACAAGTTATGCGATTAGGTTATTATTAGTTGACCCTTGAAAAGGATTGTATTGTCTACATTCAAAAGTGTCATAAATGCCAAATCTACACTGACAAAATCCATGTCCCACCAACACCCCTGCATGTTATGATAGCTCCATGGCCCTTTTCTATGTGGGGCATGGACATGATTGGATCAATTACCCTCAAGGCTTCTAACGAGGATTGTTTCATTTTGGTCACGATCGATTACTTCACCAAATGGGTAAAGGCAGCTTCTTATGCCAATGTCACCAAATCCATCATGTGCAAATTTATGAAATGGGACATCATCTATAGATATGGTCCTCCCGAACAAATCATTACTGATAATGCATGCAACATGAAAAATAAAATGATGCAAATAGTCTGCTTTCAGTTCAAGATTCAGCATCATGTTTATCATTTAATTGATAATGCTTGATAAACAAACAAAATTGATAATAAGATTTCCTAGCATTACTTCGAAAGATAGAACTTTGTAGGGACCTTGTTTCATGTTTAAATACTAAGAATGAGCTCTTGGGATTGCAATCGGTCTTGCACTCGGACCCTATATCTGGAAAATATACTCAAAACCTTCCTTCAGTAAGTGGTCATGAACCTTCTGTACCTGTAAAGAGGGGACAATCTTAAAATTTAAAGCCTCTAAAAATCTAGAGCAAGATTGACAAACTTTGGACAAAAGGCCACCTCACCAAAGTCAAAGAAAGCCCAAAACTAACCATTGGATTAGGCCTTTAAAGTCATCACCTTTGCATCAATTAGGAAGGCATTTGCACCTCCATGCATTATGCAGCATTTCATATCTTATCAGTATCAGCTCTCATACATAGAAGTCAAATTTATAGGGAACCTAAGGTACCGTTTGTTTTTATTTAAGAAAAACATCAAAGCCCACACAAGTTGGTGGCAATTGCCTACCTTAGTCTTCAAAGAGCAAGACATTTATCAAAGCCCACACAAGTTGGTGATAACTACATACCTCAGTCCTCAAAGAGCAAGACACTTCCCTATCTCAAAGCCCACACAAGTTGGTGGCAATTACCTACCTTAGTCTTTAAAGAGCAAAACACTTATCAAAGCTTACACAAGTTGGTGGTAACTACATACCTCAATCCTCAAAGAGCAGGATGCTTCCCTATCTCAAAGCCTACAAAAGTTAGTGGTAATTACCTACCTCAGTCCTCAAAGAGCAAGATGCTTATCAAAGCCCACTCAAGTTGGTGGCAACTACATACCTTAGTCCTGAAAGAGCAAAATGCTTTCCTATTTCAAAGCCTGCACTAGTTAGTGGCAATTACCTACCTCAGTCCTTAAAGAGTAGGATGCTTAACAAAGCCTACATAAGTTGGTGGCAACTACATACCTCAGTCCTTAAAGGAGTAGGATGCTTCCCTATCTTAAAGCCTACACAAGTTGGTGGCAATTACCTACCTCAATCTTCTAAGAGCATGACGTTTATCAGAGCCCACACATGCTAATAGCAGCACAGTACCTACCTCCGTCCTCAAAGAATAGGGTATTTTTTTTACCTTAAACCCACATAAATTGGTGGCACCTATTTACCTTAGTCCACAAAGTGCTAGATGTGTTTCTTCACTTACTTTTAAGCCCATAAGTTGGTGGCACCCCTTTTATTCTAGTCTTCAAAGAGTAGATGCCTTTTCTATTAATTTTAAGCCCACAAGCTGGTGGCACTTCTTTTCTTTTGGTCCTCAAAGAGTAGGATATCTTTTATTTCCCAATCGAAAAATAGCCTAACATACTACTCGAACAAAATGGTGTCTATTTGTCTTTACCCTACTCCTAATACTTAGCAATGGTCAAAGAAAGGCAGCTGTAGACACCTCATTTTGTCTGAAACAGTTTTTGGTATCCAATAAGTTAGGTAAAAGATGATAAAATAAAAAAATAAAAGTAAAGCTGAAGGATGATCATCGAGCGATGTGTCACTCGACAAAAAAGTTTTTTGAAAAATTCTAAAATGCCTGTGGACCGCTTTAAAGAAAAATACAAATGAGGCATCAAAGAGCATTTTTAGGGTGTCATTAGAATAGTTTATGTGAGTAAACGTGAGCCTATTTTCTTCTCTTTGTAACCAAGATAAGATAACTTAAGGAACCTAAGTTATGGGTGGGTTATATGGGTGTTTAAAAACTATCACAAGGCTTTCATGGCACCAAAATTTTGAATTTCTATGTGTAGTATCGATACAAAAAAGTTTGGTATCGATACCCAAGGTGTGTTATCAATACCTAGCATGTTTGTATCGATACAAACCTTGGCAATAGCTAAAGTTATGATTTTTGGCAAAATGTTTGAATACATAAGCATGAGTATTAATACAAATCCATGGAGTATCGATACTGGCCTCTAAGTCTCGAAACTGGAAACATTTTTTTTGCTTTTAGTATTGATACACAACTTATTGTATCAATAGTTAGGAGTAAAATGTACCTTGTCTATCAATACAACATGTTCTATATTGCCTAGTTCGAGCCATTTTTTAACCTATGAAAACCCGATTTAAATGTGTTTTTGCACCGAGGAACTATCATATAACATTGCAAACCTTAACTATGGGTTTGTTAATAGATTCTAACAAATTTTTGGAGTCCAAACAATTAATGACAAAGGTCACTTTCATAAAAAATATAGGTGTAAGAGCATGGCAGGCATATCTCCAGCTTGTAGGCTTCACAGCCTTTCTGCCTACTTGTTGAGCATAGCAAAACCAATAAGAAAGGAGTCAACTGGACATGGCATCTGAAGATATGTTTTAGTGTAGAAAAAAACCAAAAATGCCTTTTGCATTGTCCTCTAAAAAAAGAGGCTAAACCAAGAAAAAAAGAATCAGCTATTTTAGAAAAACAACACTCTCAGTTATAAAAAAAAAGCTCACCAGCAATTTCATAAAACTCTTCACCCATCCCCATAAATCCTCCAGCAACTTTAGCTTCAAAAGTTCACCAAAACACTGTTTCATTGCCTTCCACCCTCAACCAACTTCTATTCCTGTAGCTCCCTAAAACCACCACCAGAACACCTTTAAAAACTCAACCTTTCCCATATTTTCATCCTAAAAACACCCTATTAGCAGCCACATTACCAAAAAGCTTCTTCTTTTCACCCTTTTTTACTAAACAATAGCTAAAAGAGTGAAAGAATTGAGCTTAAAGTTGTTGCTTTAAAGCAGGAAAAACTTTAAGCCTTGTCTTGTATATCTTTTACCTTGTCCCATGTATATTTTGTTTTTAGCATATATTTCATCTTAGTAAACCTTTTTTATGCTTTTATGGCCACCTTAGGACTCCTAAGCATTTTTTATGGCATTGGTTGTGGTAATTTATGATCTTGATGTTTTTCTTGGTGCCTTTATGTTGTTTGGTTAACTAAGCATGTTCCTTTGCATTTTTATCAACATAACAGCCTCTGTCTATGCACTTCTTTCTATGTTGCTTCCATATTCATGTCTTCATCTCATGTTTAAAATATGCATCTTAACATGACATAAGTATGCTCATGCATTTCCTAGAAGTTTGATAGGATTCATGAAATAAAAATGCCTTTTTAGCAAACTCTTTTTAAACATGCTTATCCTAAGTATGTTCATGCATCTATCTATCATCTCTATGCATTTTTTATCACCTTTCCTATGAAAAATGTCATCTTTGCTTGTCCATATATGTCCTCCATAGTCTACATCCTTTTATGGTACTTTGCTTGTGTTAAGATGCATGCTTGAGTGCTAGAAAACCCAATTTCAAAAATTTCCTAAGTTAAGCACATGCTATCTTCTAGAGAATGAAGAATAACATGGGCTTAAGATTTTTGTAAAGTTGGTTTTCCAACCTTGGGGACAAAATAAGCATTTAGTTATGGATTCATGGAAGAATCTTGCTGTATTTTCAAAAATGAAATCAAGCCTTTTAGTTGAAAAATGTAAACCCTTGGTCCTCAACCAACCACCCTTATAGTAGCATGGTCAACAGGTCGTTCTATCATCCCAAACCACTCCAAGATTCTGGAATAAACTCATGATGCCCATGTGAACCTCTGGTTATAGATGTTTGAATGTCCATGGCCTGAGGTCAACTCAAAGAAAAACCAAAATATCGAACACCTCACCTATTTTGTTCTAGTAGCATAGTGGCCTGCTCTTAAAAAATTATTAAAAAATAAAAAATAATTTATCAGGAACGTGTTGTATTTTTTCCTTAAAGGGATTTGAATTACCTTTCTAATGATGTCTCATTTACCTTTAAATCATCTTTCATGAAATAGTTATGATTTTTTGAATCTTTATTATCCTAAACCTCTAAATCCAGCAAATAGTTTACTATTTGGGCTATTTCGGCCCAGCAAACAAATTTTGAATCCCTTTAATATTTTTCCCATAGTGTTCATGAAATTCCTTTATCGAAAAGGTATTATTCACATTTTAAAAATTCTGGATGAATGTAAAATGATTTTTCAAAGTCCATCATACCTTTACCTGGTACATGTTGCCAGTGTCAAGTCAAGTTGAAATTGAAAAATTAATTCTGCCTAGAAAGTAATTTTCTAGCATTTTTGGAATATTTTTACATTAATCCTAAATAAGGTCAGAATAAATTCAGAAAAAGAAATGATGCAATGTTGTCCTTCAATTCTAACTTAATTTTTGAAATGTTTTTATGGAGGTGTTCGAATGCTTCATGATCTACTCGGCTTATTCCCATGACCTAAGCCCTTTAGACTCAAACCCAGGCTAAACAAAAGAGGAACATTTTAGCCAAACCTTTGGCTCTCGATTTTCAAAGATCCCCCTATACAAAAAAATGACCCATTCCTCTTGAATGTAAAAAATTTTTATTTTTGGGGACACAACAACCTTATTACTCAGAGGGGATACTCCAACCCTACATTTACCTCAAAATGACATAGAATTTTTATTTTCGGGGATACTCTAACCCCATTATTCTAAAAAGATATTTGAACCCTGCTTTTACCTTAAAATAACATCAAATTTTCATTTTCGGAGATACTCTAACCCAACTACTCTAAGGGGATACTTTAACCCCAATTTTTCCTTAAATCTAATATCAAACTTTCATTTTTGGGGATACTTTAACCCCACTCTTCTGAGAGGATGCTCCAACCTTGCTCTTCATATTCCCTCTAAAATCTAAGCTTTTCTCCTTCTCGAGTCATCGAAAGCTTTTACTCTTTAAATTTCCATCAAATCTGAAGTCTCAACATCATCATCTAAGTTATTCATCAATAATCGAAGATAACTATAAGATACATTTCAATCATCCTTCTTTTTGATGTAATTTTTGTAATTTATTATTTTTTTCCTATCTTACTAATATGTTTCCTCATGTAGGGACCTCAAATATTCATGCTTTAAAAATTATTTTTAGAATCACAAAATGGTATCTCGGGTTGATATCTCTCTTGTGTCAGACATGAAATATTTGATTTTTTTCTTTAAAACCCATCCGAGATCATTTTCATAAAAAAAATCCCTATGTTTTTCACCTTTCTGAGTTACATAGGTGATAAAATTTTCATTAAAACCTGGACTCGTATCTTTACAAAATTTTATGCATTAGAGAGAATTATATTTAAATAATGATAAAATAAAATCGAAGACACCAAGATTCAAGTAAGATATAGTTTAATGGTATCGATTTTTAAGCATTGTAGGGGTGCTAATCCTTCCCCACACATAACCAACTATGAAACCCAAAACAAGAATCTCGAGTATTATTTTCAATAGGTATCTGATCAAGCCTAACTTAAAATGATTGATGGCGACTCCAAGTTTATGGCTACATCATGGTGGCCATCCAAGACTAGTCCAATGAGTGATTTATCCGATAGTCTTTTACTCTTTCATGTCAAACATCAAAATATTTTTAAGTTGAGCGTGTTTTGGCCCTTCGGATCATTTGAAGTTTGTAAAGGCTAGGCACATGGAACTCAACACTGCCCATGATAGATGGCTTTGATTTTCTTCTCTTTGATGAGATTAAGTTGCTCAAATCAATCTTTATCCTGTTCAGCCTCTTTAAGTTATGCTTCCATCAGGACTCTAAGTGACAGGTTTTTATTTCGATGGGTAGAATAGCTTCCATGCCGTAGACTAAAGAGAATCGTGTAGCACCCGTAAAAGTTCATACTATGGTGCAGTAAGCATGTAATGCGAAGGGTAACTTTTCATGCCAATCTTTGTATGTCTCAGCCATCTTTTTGATTATCTTCTTGATACTATTTTTAGCTGCTTCCACTGCTCTGTTCATTTTTGGATGATATGGGATGAAATTTTGGTGTTAAATTTTGAACTGAGAGCAGATTACTTGCACCATTTTGTTTTTTAGATTATGCGCATTATCTGTGATGATTTGCTCTAGGAGTCTTTATTGACAGATGATGTCCTACTTCACAAATTTGCACACGATAGCTCTAGTGGCATTAGCATAAGAAGCTACTTCCACCCACTTAGTGAAATAGTTGAAAGCAACTAGGATGAAATGATTTCCATTAGAGGCCTTAGGGGTGATTGGTCTAATCATGTCCACACCCCACATAGGAAATGGCCCTAGGGTTGTCATAACGTGCAATGGTCCAGATGGACATGAATCTTATCCTCATAAATTTGGCATTTGTGGCATTTATGGCCATAGTTGATGTAATCCCTTTATAGAGTTAACCAGTAGTAACCCAATCACATAACTTGTTTCACCATTCGATGTCCATTAGCATGTGTACCATAAATCCCTTCATAAACCTCCTCAAGGATTCTTTTGGCTTCTGAGGTGTCCATGCATCAGAGTAATACCTAGTCCCAACTCTTCTTGTATAGTGCTTCGCCATCCAAAATGAAGTTTGCAGCCATTCTTTATATGGTTTTTTATCATTTTTGACGGCATGATAAGGGTGTTGCTGATTTTTGATATACAAGAGGATGTCATGATACCAGGGCAACCCATATTTTTCTTCCTTGATATTCTGGCAATATGCTGGCATTGAATGAATGCTCATATGAATAGGGGCAATATTCGACTCTTGATTGACCTTAAATATCGATGATAAGGTGGCTAAGGCATCAGCAATTTAATTTTTTCTTGAAGTAAATATTGAAAACTAACATCATTAAATTCTTTTCTCAGTTCTGAGATTAAACTTTTATAATGAGTTAGTTTGGCATCACGTATCTACTGTTCCTCTTTCAATTGGTAAATGACAAGGGTTGAGTCTCTAAACACTCGTAAGGTTCAGATGCCTCTTTTGATAGCGGCTTGGAGTTCCATGATGCAAGCCTCATATTTAGCTATATTGTTAGTGCAGTTAAAGCTCAATCTCACAGTGAAAAGATAATGGCTTCCCTCGAGTAAGATTAAAATTGCCCTAATTCCATGCCCTAATACGTTTGGAGCACCATCAAAAAACATTTTCCAAGGTAAATCGCTACTAATTGCATCTCCCACCTCGAATATTTACATTAGGTCTTCATCGGGGGAATTGAAAGTCTAGAGGCTCATAATCATCCGTTGCTTGACTAGCCAAGAAGTCTGTGATTGCACTACCCTTGATGACCTTTTGATTCACATATATAATATTGTATTTAGAAAGTAGGCCTTGCCATCTAGCCAATCTCCCTTAAAATGCAGGGGCTTCACATAAATATTTGATGGGATCTAGTTTGGTGATCAACCAAGTGGTGTGGTATAACATATATTGTTTTAACCTCCTGGCTGTCCAGACCAGAGCATAACATAGCTTTTCTACTATCGAGTAGTTATTTTCACATTCTGTGAACTTCTTACTTAAATAATGATAGCCTATTCCTTCTTTCCTGAATCATTATACTGGCCTAATACACAGCTTATCAAACTATCAAAAACTTATAGAAATAAAATTATAGGTTTGCCTGGGGTTGGGGGCACAACCATTGGAGGGCTTGAAAGGTATTGGTTTACTTTACCGAAGGCTTTTTGGCATTCTTCGTTTTATTCTCTAAAATTTTATTTATGAAGTAGGGTCAAATTTGTCGATCAATTGAGATATAAATCAGGCTATATAGTTCAATTTCCCAAAAAATTTTTTATCTTTTTTAGGGTTTGAGGTAGTGGAAGGCTTTGAATAGCCCAAACCTTGTTGGGGTCTACTTTTATTCCTTTTTCACTCACAATGAAGCCCAATAACTTACCAGATGTGACACCAAATGTGCATTTGGTAGGGTTTAACTTGAGCTGGTATTTATGAAGGCATTTAAAGAGCTTTCGCAACTTAACTACATGTTCAATCTCTCTAAGTGTCTTGGCGATCATGTCATCCACATAAACTTCAATCCCTTTATGCATAAGTTCATGAAACAATGTCACCATTGCCCTTTGATAAGTTTCCCTAGCGTTTTCGAGCTCGAAAAGCATCATTTTATAGCAAAAAGTTCCCTAAATGGTTATGAAGGTGGTATTTTTCATTTCTTCAGTTACCATTTTAATTTGGTTGCATCCTAAAAATCCATCCATAAAACAAAAAGTGCATTTTTGGCAGTGTTGTCCACTAAGTTATCTATATAAGTCAAAGGAAAGTTATCTTTTGGACTAGCTTAGTTCAAGTCCCTATAATCCACACACATTCACACCTTACCATCCTTCTTGGGGACTGAGACTATATTGGCCACCTACTCAGGGTATTTGGCAACTTCGAGAAATCCTGCTTCAATTGTTTCTTAAGTTCTTCTTTGATCTTTAGCAGCATCTCAGGTTTCATCCTCCTAAGTTTTTGCCTTACAGGTTTACACTCGAGATTAAGGGGAAGTTTATGGACTACGATATCGGTATTTAACCGAGGCATATCCTGGTAAGGCCAGGGAAACACGTCTTGGTACTCTTTGAGAAGGCTTATCAATTGGTTTTAGGTTTATGGTTTTGTAGAGGTTCCAATTTTAACTTTCTTGCGATCTTCTTTTATCGTAAGCTTTATAACTTTGATAGGTTTTTATGAGGTAAAATCTAATTTTCCTTTTATTCAATTAGTCTTAGTAGGTTTGGGGGTACAAGGTCCTTCTTAGAATCTTTTTCATACTCAACCCCACCAGCATAAATTGCTTGCTCAAAGTCGATTTCCTGAGTCTCAATGCGAATATTCATGTTATCTTTATCTAAATACCTAAAAATATGAAAAAGAATAATATAGGCAAAAAGATATGAAGGGAGGTGAAAATAAACATAATGAATGAAATGCATAATGCTCTATCATTTTTGCTGATAATACTTAATAAAAGGTGCCCATACAAAGGATCCCATAATGCTCTTAGGCAAAAGCATGTGGGTTTGGTTCATAGCATTACTTTGAAAGAGTTTTAAATAATACAGGGATTTCTGTCTCAGTCCAAACACTTGGAATAAGCTTTGAAGGGCATAAGCTAATCTCTCCACCTATTGCTTATGGTGCTTCAATTACATTGATAGAGAAATCCCCAAAGGTTTTCCTTAACACAAGCATGACATTTGTCGAGCTAGTGTCAACATGTCTACCCGAGTGAAAGTTCTATGCAATGGCAAAAATGCCATAAGTTCATGTCCCATATGTTGTCTTAACAGACGTGCTATTTTTTCTCCCGATTCTTCTAGGCTTGCTTCTTTTTCTCCTATGCTTTGGGTTTGAATCACACTTCTCTCTTGTCAGTCCCATAGGTCACTTTTATAACTTTAGCAACTCCTTGGAGGCATCTTCCAAGCCCTTTTCTGGCTCGAGCACCTTTGTCGACTGTTAGTTTTAAGCCCATTTGCATGATTCCTGACAAATAAGGTTTAATCATGGGCAATCCTTCCTTAACATAAATGGCATTGATGAACTCAAATGATTGAAAAGAGCATTCTAGAATGCCCTTATCAGGTTTAACATATAGGGTATAAGTTAAGGTAGCAACAATGATATCTTTTTTCTCACCAATACTGATAACTTTGTTTCTAATTACAAACTTCAATTTTTGGTGCAAGAACAATGGAACTGCTCTCATAGAATGGATCCATGGCCTTGCAAAAAGGTAATTATATAATAGGGCAATGTCCATCACATGAAAGTTAACCTCATAAGTACATGACCCTATTTAGAGTGGGATAATGATGTTCCCAACAATGTTTCTACAGGTTTCGCCAGATGCCTGCATGTCTGTGTGACTATTTCAATGTGAGACGCATCAATAGAAAGCTTATTCAGGCATGACATAAGCATTAAATTCAAAGCTAACCCATTATCAATAAGCACTTTAGGCAATATACTCCCTTTGCAGTATGTGGTGATGTGGAGGGCTTTATGATTTCCTTTTCCTCCTTATGGAATCTTATCATTGCTAAAGGATATGTAATTGTCAGTCATGATATTGTTCATTGATGATCTAGCTAGTTTATAAAAATATTGAAAGAGACATAGGCCTCATTCAAAATTTTCAAGAGTGCATTTTTATGAGCATCAGAGTTCAACAAAAGTGATAGCAAAGATATTTTGGTAGGTTTCTTAATTAGCTGATCCACGATACTGTATTTACTGTGTTTGATGAACTTAAGAAACTCCATTGCTTCTTTCTTACTTATCGGTTCGTTGGTAACTTTTGAATTTGACCCTTTCGTTGCAGACTTAAGTGTTTGAAGATTTTGGCTAGTATCTTCTTGTTAAGCTTCATCTCTTAAGGCTAGTAGTGCATAACATCTACCACTCCGAGTCAAGTGGCTTACCTCTGAAAGATCAATTTAAGGCTAGTTGATTAGATTCCCCAATAATTAAGGTTTTACTCTCATAGTTTTAGGGAATAGCCTTATTGTCTTCATAAGGGAATACAGATGGTAGTTGAATGACCATCCTTGGTGCAGATAGGCAAGAGCAACTTAAGGACGCAGTCGATTATCATACAAGATCAGTGATCTTCTAATGCAATTAGAGGGATTATCCCCATCCCCTTTTGTGGCATTGACAGATAAAAGTGCATCTATGAGTTAAATAGTCAAAGTCTGCTTCTTTTCATAAAATATGATATTGCCTTCCTTTATCATTCTTTGAACCATGACATGAAACACTTTACATATCTAAAGGGTATATCCATGTACTATATGGAAATCGTGAAAGTTGCCAACTCTTTCCTCTTTCTTTTTAACCTTATTAACTAATTTGGCTTTTACCAGAATCTGCCAATTTGTGCTTACTGGTGTTCTGAGCTCTTCCACATTTTTCACGATCTCGCAATCTTGCTTAGCAATGAACCTTTCTAGGTCCATGCTTGCATGGGTTTGAGATGAATTGGCTCCCTTGTTGAACCTTGGCTGTCTCGTTGATTCAACTTTTCTTTTCCTCTTACACTTGTCTAATTTTTTTTCAAAGCCTCATCCATCATCCCATAAATTATGACTATGTCCGTAAAGCTTTTAGGGTTTTTTTGCCACTTTTTCATAGTATAGTGATTATAGTGTGCTAATGAACCTGACGATCATTTCCTTCTTTGTCAATAGCGGTTGAATTTAGGCAACCCTTTCCATCCACCTAGAGGCATAATGCCTAAAGCTTTCATTTGGCCACCTCTCTAAACTCATAAGAGAAAGGCAAATCAGGACACCATCATAATTTGCTTTCTCCCTTCCAATGATGTTAATGGATGGATAAGTTGGTTCATGACATTCCTCATAGAGTTCTCGAATTGGTCCATCATTCCTTAGACCATTTTTGAGAATGATGAACATTACTGTAAATCATGCTCTCGAGCACAGTAGTAGCAAGAGGACTCCATGAATTCCTCTCTTGGGCTCACTATCCCAACTTCCCTGAATGCTTGCCATACTCTACTCATTGGTGTCTTGACCTCTCTGACATCTCTTTTGATCTAACAACCTTTCCCATCAATCATAGTATTTACCTTCAGTTCAGCATGATTAAAGAATGGGTTGGTCCCAACATTTGGTCTGGGCCCTTGCTCTATTTTGATTATACCTCTTTTTAGTAGGCCTTGCACCTTCCTCTTGAATAAGGTGCAGTTCTCAATTGAGTGTCCTTATGCTCCAACATGGTATTCACAGTAAGTATTCTCATCATACCAATTGGGGTATAGTGGAGATTTTAGGTATAAGAACACTAAGGTGACCAATCAATCAGCTAATAGATGATTGTATATCTTTTTATATGAGTATGGTAAAAGGTTAAAATGTTCCCTTTCTTGGGGTTCTTGATGATCACTTGGGGCTCTGGCATTGTTTATGCTGCAAGGTTACATGCTTGGAGGAGTGTTTTGAATGGGATTTAGTGTAAATGTGACTATTGGAGCAATCTCAGTAAAGTGAACTACTGATGTCATTTGGTAAGGGCTAAAACCCAAATACAACATATTTGGGGCATATACCCTTTAAGCTGAGCATGGATTTTGAGGGAACTTTGCTGTACTGCAACTGACAGCATTTACTTCTTTTTCCTTTCCTTTACTTGTTGGTTTTTTAATTCACCTGGATAATTCTCCCATAGATATTTTCCCATTTTTGATGGCATTATCAATTATCTCTCCTAATATGATCATACTAGCAAAATTCTTTGTGGTGTTTCCCACCAACTTCTCATAATAAGGAGCTTTCAAAGTGCCAATGAACATAACTATCATTTCTCTTTAAGTTGATAGAGGCTAAACCTGAGCTGCCTGCTCCCTCCATCTTTGGACGTACTGCCTAAAACTCTTAGAGGCTTTCTTCTCCATGTTCATGAGGGAGAGGTGATCTGGGGCCCAATCAGATATGTGCTTATATTGGTTGAGGAATGCATTAGCCAGATCATCAGAGTGCTGCCCAATTAAACTATCCTGGAAGCAGTTGATTAGCAATTTTTCATTTTCCTCATACCCGATCATCTTGCGACAATACATCTAAAGGTGGGCAGTGGGATCTGTGCTATGCGAAATGACAAGACTAGAGACCAGCCCTCGAGACTTCTCATTTATAATTCCAAATTTATCACTTTCCTTGATAGCTCAAAGACGTTTCTCTAGAGATTGGTATTCGTTTAAGTCTTCATTATTTTTCAGAAACCCTTTTGCCCTTTCTTGTTCTACTTGTTCATCAAGATCTGGTACTATAGGTATAGCAGGCGAAGAGCCTTGAACTAAATATGGTGCTAGTACAGGATTGAGATAAATGAATGGTTGAGTCAACGAAATTCTTGCTACTAGAGGATGCTGTTCATGCAAAGCTACTTCATGCACATTAGTAGCCTCAGTACCACCATTCAGATTACTCTCGGGGTTGGTCGGTCCTTTGCCAATGTCGATAATGCTCATTTAAAGCTACGGATAATAGTTTTATTAATTTCGCCATTTGAGATTAAAGTTCTTTATTCCTATGGGCTGGTTGTTCTTGAGATTCTCTATACATGAGTTTTATTTGCTCAATGTGGGACTAATGATCATTCTTCATGGCTTTACAATGGGTACGAATGTTGTAGTGATGACGAGATGAAGATTTTATGTTTCGGGACACCTTTACTTTAGATTATTGTCAGATTAGACCTTTAGAATATGCCATGACATGGCATGAAGATGGATATGAATTCCTGAAGTAGGAAAAAAATTATGTTATTGATGCAAAGTAGAAAAATAATTATTATTATTGATGCAAATGCAAGGGGGACAATTGGAATAGGAAACAGCTCCACCAATAACGTCTTCATTGAAGCAACCAAAGTCTTGAATACATATGATTACATTCAAAAATGTCTAGCATGATTACATTATTTAATCACATGTTCTAAGAAATACAACAGTTCCTGTTCGTGAGCTCTAGTGGGTAAGATGCTACATACTAGAGATTGAGCCATGTCCATCACATATTCAGCCTCCAGTTGGGCTGCCTGAATTTGTTCAGTGAGATGGCAATGATGAGTCTGAAAATTTTGGCATGCTTGATCAACTATTTGTTGCCATTCTTGGTCCCACCGTTCTGAGGCCTAGACTAATTCATCCACCTAGTTTTGCCGAGCAAGCAAAGACTGCTCTAAGCCTTAAACCCTAACTATTAACATCTCGTTCTCAACCTGATTTGCTCTCAAAGCTCGAACTTGAGCTTTTAACTGTACATTTCTCCTTTGATAAATTGATGTAAGGGTTTGAGCTTTGACAAGCTTCTCTTTACTGTCTTTAGCTGCTTCTTTCCACTGATATAGTTCTTTTTCGAGGGTGGCAATTTTTGTTCTCTGCTCGATCGAAAACTTGCTTTAGTGTCATGATTTGGTTGCTTTGCTAACGACCACATAGTTTTTCCTTAAACTCTCGAGATTTTTTTTGAGAAATTCTTCTCTTTATCAACTCATTTTACCTCACCTTCACGTTGGTAAACGTCCATCTCCAATTGACTTTTTTCCTTTTTTATGCAGGCAATTTCCTTGGTAAGAGTTATCTCTTCTTGTTTGAATTCCTGTCTAAGCAATTTGATTTCAGAAGGGAATTCTTTATCTGCAGATACAACAGTGGGCAGAGGCAAGGCATCATTGATGCGGCATATCTTTCATTCATTATACCTCGGGATCACACTACCTTCTCTCCAGTGTCTTTCCAAGCAATGAGTTTGTCTCCAAGCCCGAAAGGCTAATTAAATTTTTAACTTATAATTTGACCTGCCATATTCAAGGTTGCATGCCTCTAGGTCTTGAACAAAGGGGACAAATTGCTGACACAAAAATTGTTGAAGGACAAGAAGAGGTACGTAGTTGGTACTTCCCCACAACCAAATGAGTGGCACACAATTGTAATCCCCATATCTGTACATGATGGTTTATGGCATGAACCAAGTAGCCTTCCATGTCACTTCATCCCCATTGAGATTTTGAAGTTTTTGGATTCATTGTTCTTTGGATTTTTTTGTGAAGCCATTCCTTATCGAGGACTTTAAAGATAGAACTGAAGTCAAAAAAGAAATTATATGGCCTCCTCTTTTCTTCTGGGCAAAAGTGGCTAACAAGACATAGGTGAAGCATAGATGCACATCCAATGAAACATCCTGTCCCTATTTTTTTCCAAAAATTAAGGGCTCAAATGGTTTCAGTGATGATAGCAAGTGCTAGGTTAATGTTGTAACATAATTAAGAAGCAAGATCTGCCACTGTCACTTTAACATAACCTAGCATTTTTAGGTAAATGAATAGGCCATATATCACCAAAGCGAATATATCTTGCATTTTCTGAATGTCAGCAGTGTTTGCCATTGCCTCTTTCAAACTAGCACATGAAATGCACTCGTTATTTCCTTTCTCCTTGATGTGACTCTCAATCCACATTTTGGGTGCATTGAGACTATAGGCCAATCTTTTCTTAAAAGTTGGAGGGTTCAACGCCTTGCAATATATTCTATCAATCTTGGCCCTCTCGATATTGAACAGCGAGGTATATTCCTTTATTATAGGGGTCAAATCTTCATGGTTCGTAAAAGCATCGATATGCAGGGTTCCAAAATTAGGAAATGGCCTACAGCAAATTAACATCCAAATGGACTTGGAGTAAAAGGGCAATGTCTCCATATCTCTTCATGAATGATTCCTTCTTAGCACTATCCCAACTGGTCCATATATATTTCAGGTCTTGCCAGTCATTCTGATGATACCCTATTTTGATCTTTTCATGCGCTGTCCAGATATACTCAAGTTTTAGGACATCCCCATGTTCACGCTGTTGTCACTCAAACCAGGGTCAAACTTCCTTGAAAGATTTCAACTCTGAGGTGGACTGTTGCTCCATGATAGACACCCCTTGGTAAACACTGCACGATTGGCCAATTGTCCTATAGCAATAATAATAATGAAATGATGCATGCATGTAAAAGAGAACAAAAAGAGACGATAAGTTAGTAGCTATACAAAGAAATAAGCACACAAAAGAATGAAAGCAATAAAATGAAAATGCCATGTAGAAGTTTGCCCTAAGAATAATGGTATGATGCATAGGGGCAAGCCTAAAAATCAGACAACATCATAGCATATCTACGCTAAGATTGCCTTTACATGTGGTGATACAATACCACATAAGGACAGGCTTGATCAAACAAGCAGTGATGTTTATTCATCAATATCTATGTTAAGTCATCAACATGGTGACTTATTTTGGTCAGATTATGAACTTTTGGCATTGTGGGTGTGAACATTCGCTCGTTATCACCCACTTGCTAAGGAAGGGTGAGCCATAGAACATTATAGCATACCCTAAAGAAATGATCATAAAAATTACATGACAAATGCGAGCAACGATGTTCACCTATCATCACTGGCATAATGTGGTATACTAGAGTAAAGGTAAGAAGTGTTTCCTTAAGTGACCCTATTCTCTAAGTTATTCTATTAGCATTCAAGTATGGTTTGACATGGTTTGGCTTGTATAGCTCATTATATGAGTTTAAGTAGACGCCTAAATAGGTATCTGAATCATTCTTCCATTCGGTAAGGATAGTTGAGGCACCCCGATCCTGGGCCCATCATGGGTTCAGTGGAAAGGGTTTAACCCAGTAGACGTATTTCCTTATACAAATATGGATGGTTATCATTAAAGACATAGGTAATTTACACCCTGGAAGGTCTTGCCTTGCCTATGCGGAAGGTTACTCACAAAGGCAGATGACTTACTTCCTCCTAATAATTAGGATCCTAGCCTTACCATGGTGTTTGGTAGGAATCTGGGGCAAAATGAAAGTGCATGATGTGGGTTGGGAAAACTATCAAACTTTTTTATTTTACTCTATATTACCATACTTATTCAAATCAATATTTATTTGGACACAAATAATCCCTAACAATCATAAGACAAAAACAATAGAGATTAGTAGGCAAAAATAAAAGAGAATTATATCTAAATAATTATGAAGACTAAAAAATCGAGAATCAAGTGAGAAGCAGCTACTTATAGGCCTAACTCTCTTCAGTCCTTAGTAGAGTTGCCAAGCTATCGACGTTCCATGTGTCTGACTTTTACGAACTTTGGAAGATTCGAAGGGCCAATACACACTCGCATTAAGAAAATAGATGATGTTTGACATGAAGGAGCGAAAGATCGTCAGACGAATCGTTCATCTGATTAGTCTTGGGTGGCCACCATAAAGTGGCCATAAACTTTGAGTTGCCACCAATCATTTTAAGTTAGACATGACCAAATGCCTATTGAAAATAATACTAGAGATTCATTATTTTGGGTTCAAGAGTTGGTTTGGTGTGGGGAAGGATTAGCACCCCCATGATTCCCGAAAATTAGTACCATCTAACTATATCTTACTCGAATCTCAGTTTCCTTGATTCCATTTTTATCATTATTTAAATATAATTCCCTCTAATGCATGAAAATTTGTAAAGATATGAGTCCTGGTTTTAATGAAAATTTTATCACCTATGCGTCACGGAGAGGTGAGAAGCATAGAGTTTTTTATGAAAATGATCTTTGAATGGATTTTAAAAAAAAATTAAATATTTCATGTCTGGCACTAGAGAGATATCGACACGAGATATCATTTTGTGATTTTGAATATGATCTTTAAAGCATGAATGCTCGAGGTCCCTACAAAAGGAAATTTATCAGTGAGGTGGAAAATAATACCATAAATAAATCCACATAAAATACATGAAAAGGTGGGACGATCGAAATGTTTCTTGTAATTATCTTTGATTATTAATGAATAACCAAGATAACAATGTTGAGACTTAGTCAGATTCAATGGAAATTTGAAGAGGAAAAAAGGTTTTGATGACTCTGAGATGTCCAAGGGAAAAATTTTGGATTTTAGAAGAAATATGAAGAGCGAGGTTGGAGTATACCCTCAGAAGAGTAGGGTTGGAGTATCCCAAAGGTGAAAATTTGATGTCATTTTGAGGTAAAAATGGGGTTAGAGTATTCCCTCAAAGTAGTGGGGTTGGAATATCCCCAAAAATGAAAATTTGATGTCATTTTGAGGTAAAACTGGGCTTGGAGTATCCCCTCAGGGAAATAGGGTTAGAGTATCCTTGAAAATAAAAATCTTTGACGTTAAGAGGAATGGCTCATATTTTTGAAAATATGAAATCTTTAAAAATAGGGAGCCAAAGGTTTGGCTAAAATGTTCCTCTTTTTATTTAGCCTTGGTCGAGTCTAAAGGGCTTAGGTTACAGGAATGAGCCAAGTAGATCATGAGGGATTCGAATGCCTCAATAAAATCATTTCAAAAATCAGGTTAGAAACAAAGCACACCATCATGCCCATTCTCTTTCTAAATTTATTTCGAGCTTATCTGGAGGTCCTAGGGGGTAAACGATGTACCATTAGAAAGGTAATTCAATGAGGATTAATGTAAAATATTCCAAAAATTCTAGAAAATCATTTTCAAGGTGGAATTAATTTTTGAATTTGAACCTGTCTTAACATTGATAGCATGAACAGGGTAGAGGTATGATGGACTTTGAAAAATCATTCGGATTCATCTGAATGTTAAAATGTGAATAATACCTTTCCAAAAAGGGAATTTCATGAAATCCATGGGAAAAATATTCAAAGGGTTCAAAAATGTTGTTCGCTGGACCGAAACAACCCAAATAGTAAATTACTCACTGGACTAGGGGTTTCAAACAATGAAGATTTGAAAAATCGTAACTATTTCATCCAAGATGATTTGAAGGTAAATGAGACATCGTTGAAAAGGTAATTCAAAACCCTTCAAGGGAAAAATACCAACACATTCTGGATAAAATCATTTTTGATTTTTTTAATAATTTTTCAAGACTAGGGCATTGTGCTGCTAGAATAAAACAGGAGAGGTGTTTGGTATTTTGGTTTTTCTTTGGGTTAAGCTCGGGCCATGGATGTTCAAACATCTGTAACCAAGATGAGAGATTGACATGGGCATCACGAGTTTATTCCATAATCCTGGAGTAGTTTGGGATGATAGAACAACCCATTGACAAAGCCACTATGAGGGGGTTGGCTCAGGACTAAGAGTTCACTTTTTTCAACTAAAAGACTTTATTTCATATTTGAAAAACCAGTACTCTTATACTCATTCTTCCATGAACCCAAAATTGAATACTTGCTTTACCCCCAAGGTTGGAAAAACCAACTTCATAAAAATCTTAAGCCCATGTTATTCTCTATGTATGGGAGATAGCATGTGCTTAACTTGGGGATATCTTTGAAATCGAGTTTTCTAGCACTCAAGCATGCATCCCAACATAAGCAAAGTACCACAAAATGATTTAGAATATGGAGGACATATATGCACTAGCAAAGATGACATTTTTCATAGAAAATATGATAAAAAATGCATAGAAATGATAGATAGATGCAGGAACATACTTAGGATGAACATATTTAAAAAGAGTTTGGTAAAAAGGCATTTTTATTTCATGGAGCCTATCAGGCTTCTAGTAAATGGATGAGCATACTTATGTCATGTTAAGATGCATATTTTAAACATGAGTTGAAGACATGAATATGGAAGGAACATGGCTAGAAGTACATGGACAGAGGCCGCTATGGTGATGAAAATGCAAAAGAGCATGCTCAGTTAACTAAACAACATGAAGTCACCAAGAAAAACATCAAGATCTTAAACTACCACAACCAAGGTCATAAAAATGCATGGGAGTCCTAAGGTGGCAATAAAAGCATAAAAAGAGTTTATTAAGATGATGTTAATGACAGAATAGAAACTATAAAGATCAAGGTAGAGGGGATATACTAACAAAACTTGAACTTACCTTTTTCTTGAAGTAGTGGCTGTAGGCTTAATTTTTTCCTTCTCCTTGCTATAATTTAGCAAAAAAAGGATGAAAGGACGTAGCTTTTTGGTGGTATGGTTAATGGCAAGGCTTTTTAAGGATCAAAATATGTGGAAAGTTAGGTTCTTAAAGGTTTTCTAGTGGTAGTTTGGGGTGTCTACAAGAATAGAGGTTGGTTATGAGTGAAAGATAATGGAATAGTGCTTTTGGTGAGTTTTTGGAGCTAAAGTTACTGGAAAAAATTGTGGGAATAGATGAAAATTTTTTTGAGATTGCTGAGGGTCTTTTTTTGGCTCCTCCCCTCTTTTTTCTTTTTGGTTGATCATTGCTCTTTTTAAGAGATAATGCAGGGGTACTTTTGATTTTTCTCTTTTGCCCTAGGGGACATCTCCAACTGCCATGTTTACCTGACTCCCTTTTTGTTGGTTTTGCAATGCTGAGCAAGGAGGCAAAAAGGCTGCAGCAGCCTCCGAGCAGAGATATGCCTACCACCTTCTTACAACCATATATTTTGTGAAAGTAACCTTTGTCAATGGTTGTTTGGGCTCTAAAATTTGTTTAAAATCCATTAATGAGCCTATAGTTGAGGTTTACAATGTTATATGATAGTTCCTTAATGCAAAAACATGTTTAAATAGGGTTTTCGAAGGCTAAAAAATGGCTCAAACTAAGCAAAAATGCCTTGGTGTATCGATAAATAACATGTTGTACCAATACATAAGGTATATTTTACTTCTGAGTATCGATACAATTAATTATGTATCGATATTAAGAGCAAAAAATGTTTCTCGTCTCAAAACTTAGAGGCTAGTATCGATACTCCATGGATTTGTATCGATACTCATGCTTGTGTATTGATACATTTTGCCAAAAATCATAACTTTAGCTATTGCCAAGGTCTATATTGATGCCAAACCCTCTTGTATCGATACTATATGTGAAAATTCAAGTTTTTTGCACTGTAAAGGCCTCGTATCAATACTTGTGCCCCAATATAACTTTTATGAACCTGTGGCTTCATGATTTACCTCAACTTGGTCACATACAATGAGAAATTGATTTGTGTATAACCTTGGTGACACCATGAAAAGTGGCCTTTGATGCCTCATTTTTACATTTTCATTAATACATTTTAGAACTTCCCAAAAACTTTTTCACTAGGCAATCGTCCCCCAGCTTTATTTCTAGTTTGAGTTTATCACTCTTTGATTATGCCTTAGGCTGCCAGAGATTGGCCTGGACAAAATAAGGTGTCTACAGATAGTCAATAGTCAAAGGGGTTAAATGAGCAATTATCTCATGTTAAGACTATTAAGTTGTCTAAATCCATTTAGGGAGATGACTTATCTTAGTCATCTAGAGCTGTTTAACTCCTAAATAAAGACATACATGCATTAACTAGGAGTGTTGGTACGTTAGATTGGACCAAAGTGCAATTAGTCCATTAATAAGTCCGTTTACATGGATTAATTCATTTTTTATGTTCATTGTGTAATTACCTTAGTCTTGACTCCATGTGTACAACTTATATGCTTTGACATTTTAGAGGTTAAAGCATCTCGAAATAGAATGCTATTACACTAGTTTATTAGGCATATGACTTACACTCGATGAAAGCTTACCTTACAGATATGGAATTAGAGCTCCCATAAAGAGTTAAGGTTATTCTCTTAAAAGGCATTATACGTATAGTGAAAATGGATAAAGCCTCGATCATTTGTATGTCAAATAATAAATTGTTCACAAGTGGTGAACAATCATTTTCACATGGAAAGTATACTGGAACTTTAAGATAAGGTGATCAAGTTGGTAAAATAGACTTTTAAGCTTAAGTTGATCATGGATAACATATGAGGGTGTTACACAAATGACAGTCATTTGACTAAAAGGTTATTTATAAAGTTTACGTAATACGGTATATAATTGGGAATGCAATCTCAAGTCTTTAGTGGTACGACTCTGAGATTAATAATTATGTGATTAATTATTTAAGATAAAATTATTAATACATAGATTATTGGAGCCTAATTATATATGTCTAATTAGTCCCTTCACTAGCTCAACATAATTCCTTAATAGTTGGTTATTGATCGAAATATTTGAAAAAGAAAGATTCTTAATATGGTGAAATGGTACGCGATTCATTCACCTTAAGAGTGTGGGCATTTTCTTTAGTAAATAAATGAAAATGATTTTTTGGTATTATTTATTTAGAATATATGTATTTAATTTGATTAAATACTTTTTAGATAAAAATTAGTAATTTAAATTAATTATATTTATCTTTTGATAAATATAAGAATTAATTTAAATTAAATAGATACGAGAAATTAATTATTTATATAATTAATTTAATATCAATTAAGACTTGTTTATATACTTATTTATAAATTAAACATGGATGATACTCTAAAGAAATTAAAAAATTATTTTATTTATTTCTTTTAATTTAAGCTTAAATTAACTATTTTATTATAGTTAATTTTTTTTATAATTAGTACTTAATTATTCTATTTTGATTAAAATTGCCATGACTTTATTTCGAAGTAGAATTGGAGTGATGGAAAATTATCAGGCTAAATAAAATTAATAATTTAATTAGAATTAATTAGTATTTAGATTTAACGAGCTAAATTTCATAAAATAAATTTGGGCCAAAATATTGTCCTTGGACACTAGGTTCTAGGCCAAATTATAGGGAGCATCCATGCTAGGGTTGGCGCCATATATGGGTTTTATGGAATTAATAAAATAATTATTTTAATTAGAAATTAAAATGAAGGCTCCCTTGTTACTGATATAAATAAGAGGCTTATGCCTAGAGTTTTTTTCTTAGACTTTGGCTGCACACCTTGAGGTTTCTAATCATAATTCTCGTGAGTCTAAACCTAGTGGCACATGGTGGTTATTAAGGAGAATCAAGTTGTATCAATTCAGAGTTGATTGAGACAAAGAGCATTTGTACATTCAACTATCCAAGAATTGAAGAATAGTGGAGAAGGGTAGTCAGTTGAAGCTTTCACATGAATTTAGGAATTCTTGGATGGCATCTTTATAACTGCAACTCAGGTAATTGATTAAGATGGTTTTATTATAAATGGCAACATGATTTATTATGATCAAATTTTAAAAATTTTAAAAATTTCGCTATCTGATTAGTTTTTCCTACAAAAAACCTTTAACTCTATGTTAATCTTTATTTGTTGAGGTTAACACGGCCTTAACATAGGGTTTTTTAGGAAAACATATTTTTTGACAATCAATAAACATGTATTTTAACAAACAATTTATGGTCAAAAGATTATGTTCATGACAATAAACATGGTAAGCATGTTTAAATATGTAAGACATTTATGCATGAAAATGATGACAGCATGTGAAGAGATAAGCATGAGAATGCATAGAGATGTTAGTCAAATGCATGACATAAAGAATATTGCGATGGAAATGATGTAAGCATGCTTGAACAAAGAAAAAATGCTTGTTGGAATTTCAATACAACATTAAAACATATCGTCAAGATGAACCATATAGGAATAAGGAAATATGATAGAGGAAACAATAAAGCATCATAAATCTTATATGTACCACATCCAAGGCCATAAAATGCATGAGGTTCTAAGATAAGGTCATGGTTAGCATATTACGGCTCACTAAAATCATTACATTTGCAAAAACAAATAAATAGAAGGAGAAAAAAAAAGACATGTACCCTAAAAGCTTTAAAACCCTATTGATTATGGTGAACAGAAAAGACCTTAAATTTATAGCTCATCTTTTGGCCTTTTCTTGTTATGATTTAACAAGAAAAGGTGGGTAGAAATGAGCTTAGAAGTTAAAATATCAATGAAGGAGTATTTTGTATGGAAAGAGTACAAGTTTGGGGGGTTTTTGGAGGGCTGCTACAGAGCTACGAGAATATGGGTTTTTTTTCTTAGAGAATAGGCTAATATAATTGTCAATGTATATCCTTTAGCTAAACTCATAACATATGTTATATAGGATTTAATCTCAGTCATAAAAAATCTAGGAAAAATGAGGCATTTTAGTCATTTATGGTGTATAATATGATGACCCATTGTACCAAGAAGAAACCTTTCAGCATTTTATTGGCTAATGTACAGCCTTGGTAGCAAAAACAAACCATGCATAAGCTGACATAATGAGCAACGTCTAGTTTGCCCTTCAGTAATCCATATTATGGCATGGAATGCCATTGCCATAAACTTTATGGACCATTCAAAAATGTTACAACCTAATGCTTAGGAAAAATGAAATCCACATGATCATTAAAAAGTTATGTCTAAGATTGGATGATTTTGGGTTCAAAATGGTGGCTGAGTTTGTGTTTTAAGGAAATAGGGCAAAAAATTAAAAAAAATTCCATAAACTAGGCAAAATACACAAGATGTATTGACACATTTTTGAGGTATCAATACATCTAGGCCAAAAATCTAGGATGTATCACTACAATGAAGATTATATAGATACATTTTGACCAAAAATTAAATATTAGCCAGAACATAACTCTTTATTGATACAATTGACAAATGTATTGATACATTGACTTATGTATCAATACATTCCCTTTTTATATCAAAATAAATAATAGAATTTTGAATTTTGATGACATGGAGGCCTTGCATCAATACAAATAGGCCATGTATCAATAGATTTATGCAAAAATGTGTATTTTCATATTTTTGGCCTTCCAAACACCTCACTTTAGCTGGGAATTATGGATGACTATCCTGTGCTTGTCTTGTGACCTTGATGGCACCTCACTTTAGCTGGGAATTATGGATGACTATCTTATGCTTGTCCTATGACCTTGATGGCACCTCTAATAGTGAATTTTGATGCCTCTTTTCTACATTTTTATTTTTATTTTTATTTTTTAATTATATTACCTTTAGTTAAGTCCTAAGATGCTAGAAATCATCCTAGACAAAATGGGTATTGATTAGCTTAACATAATTCCTTAATGGATGGTTATGGATTGAAACATGATGTAGACACCATATTTTATCTGAGCCAATTTTTGGCATCTCATGACTTATTAGAAAAATGATAGAATAAAATAATAAAAATAAAAAATGGGTATGATTGTCAGGTGTTGTGTTGCTAGACACTATTAGATGACATGACGCTAGGCAAAAAAATTTTTTGTGGAAGGTTTGAAATGCCTAGGGACCATATTAAAAAATGATAAAAAATGCATTAAAGGTCACTATTCGAGGTGTCATCAAGGTTTTTTTAGCAAGCAGAGGTTAGTCATCCATCATTCCAAGCTGAAGTGAAGTGTTTGGGGAGCCAAAAGTGGGTGTAATCGATATTTACATAAGTATCGATACACAAACTTTAGGTATCGATAGAAGACTTCCATGTCATTGAAATCGAAAACCCACTATTTACTTCGATTCTAGGTGCCATGCATTGATACAATTGTTGATGGTATCGATACAGAAGGTCCTTTTATCAATACAAAGTTATGTCAAGGCTAAAATTACTATTTTGGCCAGCCTATACCAATGTGAGGATTAATGGTATTAATACCAAGCTCTAGGTATCGATAATAGCTTTATTTGTATCAATACATTGAGCAAAAATTCACTCAAAATATCAATACAGGAAGCATGGTATTGATACCTAGGCAAAAAATTGTTCCATGTGTCAATACATGACTTTTAAGTATCAATAGAAGGCTTTCATGTCATCAAACTCTAAAAAACCACTATTTGTATTGATACATGTGCCATGTATTGTTAAAATTATCAATGGTATCGATACAAGAAGCCTTTGTATCAATACAAAATTATGTCAAAGCTGAAATTGCTATTTTTTGCTAGCCAGTATGGATATAAGGAATGATGGTCTCGATACCAAGCTTTAAGTATTAATACCAACTTCATTGTATTGATAGATTGAGCAAAATTTTGCTCTAAGTATTAATACTTGGGCAAAAATTTATCCCAAGTATCAATGCGAGAAGCAAATACATCGATACACTAAGGCTAAAATGCCTATTTCATGTCATTTCACCCTTTTACACCATGACATCAAAAATAAATTTGGTCACAACTTTGGCCATAAAAATATTCAATCTTAGACATAACTCCCTAAAAATCATATGGACTTCATTTTTAGGCTTAAACATTGGGTTTAACACTTTTGAATGTTCCATTAAGCTTGTTATAAGGACATTTCATGTTATAATATGGATAGATGAAAGGCAAGTTTGACATTGCTCATTGTACTAGGACATGCATGGTTTATTTTCTACTATCGAAAATGTACATCAGCCAATGAAATGCTGAAAGGTTGCTTCCTGGTACAATAAGTCACCATATTGTTCACCCCAAATGTCTTAATACCCTACCTTTGCTAGGTTTTTAATAACGAAGATTAAATATTATAGAAGATATGTTATGAGCTAAGCCACAAAAAAAAATACTTCACACATATTTACATTAGCCACCACCTTATAGAATCTTTCACTCCTGCAGCCTTTCAAAAGCCCTCCATAACCATCACCTTACATTAAAAAACACTTCTCCATTAATATAACACCCTTTAAGCTTATTCTTATCACCTTTTCTTGCTAAAATTGTAGCAAGGGAAAGTAAAAAAGTAAGTTATAAGTTTAAAACATTTTTTGCTTAACATTATCAATAAAGTTTTTAAAGTTTTTAGGGTATATTCATTCTAGTAAGCCTTAATATGTTGACCTTGCCTTTATCTTTGGATTCCTATGCATCTTATGGCCTTAAACATGGTAGACATAAGATTTGTTATGCTTTATTGACCTCTTTATCATATTTTTTCACTCCTATGCGCTTGGTCGATCAAGAAAATTTCTTTAATGCTATCTTGAAACTTCAGAAAACTTTTTTTTTTTGTTTAAGCATGTTTATAAATCTCTGTGGCAATGTCATACATTTAATTAACATCTCCATGCATTCTTATCATTTCTCCCCATTCTATCATCATTTTCATGTTTAAATATTATCTTTAAATATTTCAACATGCCTACCATCTTATTATCATGAATATCATCTTTAGTTCATCACATGTTTGATAAAATGTTCGTTTGTTGCTTATTAAAATCCATATTAAGGCTATTTCATCATTCCAAATTATTTTAGGATTGTGTAAATGAGCTCATGAAGCCCATGTCATTCATCTATTTCTGTCACAAATGTTTAGAAGCCTATGGCACGAGTTTGGTCCTATGAAACCAAAAAAAATTGAAAAACGTCACTCATCCCTTTCTATCACAAATGCGTAGATGCCAATGGCACAAGTTGGGTCCTATGAAACCAAAAAAAAAAAAAAAACTCCCATCTTTTTGCCTTGATAGCATCACAATAATGATTTAAAAAATCAATTTTGAACCCTAAACCATTTTCATGAATTTTTTTATGTTTTTCCCTGGAAGGGAATCAAATTACCTTTCTAACAGCATCTGTTTGCCTTCAAACATTTTGGATATGGAGTTATGATTTTTCAAATTAAAGCTATTAAAAACCCTTAAAATTAGCGATTTATATTCTATTTGGGCCATTTTGCCTCACCAAATGATTTTTCTAAATTTTCAAAATACTTTTTTCTTTAAAATTTCAGGAATTTTCCTTTTTGAAAAGGTATTATTAGCAATCTAACAATTCTATATGAGTTGGGAATGATTTTTCAACCTATGCCACACCTTTCCTCTGCCTGTGTAGCTAACGTCACACTAGACCCAATTTTAAAATTTATTTCGACTTGGAAGGTGACTTTTTGGGATATTTAGCATATTTTTACATTAAACCTTGTCGAGTTACCTTTCTAACAGTACCTTACCAACCTTTGGACCTCTAGATTTTCTCAAAATAAATCAGAAAAGGGCACAATGTGATCTTGCCCCTTGTTTTTAGCATTCATCAAAGTTAATTGATTTTTTTTTTGAATTCTCACTTCGAGGCATTCGAATGTCTCTAAGTGGTACTGGTCTTGATTAGTCCTTTTGAGTCAAAACATATGCATCAACCCTATAGGCCTGAAATTAAGGCATAAGCAATCTTTATTAGGTCAGCTTTTTTTTATCAATTTCTTTTTTAATAAAAAATCACCTATTTCATAGAATTGTCTAGAATATCACATTTGTTAAGAAATTGTTGAGCTTTTATCAATTTAAATATTTCAACCCCACCCTTTTGAAAATTACAAAAATTTCTATCTATATGATACTCTAAGCTTATTTGTTTTTCTTCTCCATTTTGAACTTTTACAAAATTCAAACCCTATTTTCATACCTCAATTAATCAATGGATCAAAACACATCTCAAAATTGTCAACTTGGTTTTTTCTAGATAACCGATGGTAATTACTAGATACATTCTGATCATTTTCCCCTCTCATTTTTGTTGTTTTATGTGATATTATTTCATTTTATCATTTTACTAGCTTGTTTCCTTTGTGATGGACATCTTGCACCCATATTTTCAAAATAATTTTCTCAAAAAATTATAAGATAATATTCATGACAGTATCTTTTTAGTGCTTGACACAGAATATCCTATTTTTAAAAATTAAATCCAAAGAATATTTTAATAAAGTCCCTATATTCCTTACTTCTCCTAGGTGTAGATATGATTTGAATTTTTATCTAAAACCCTTGGTCGAAATACCCAACATAATTGTGCCAAAAGAATTGGCCTAACAAGCTTGGACCATTAGTATGGATTTGGTGTAATACATGGTTTTGGGCAGAACTTGTGTTTCCATGAATTTACTCCAATTAATTCAATTCTTTGTTTATCTAAATAAATAAACAATATTTATTGGATAAACATAATTATCAAATAATTATAAAAAACCAAATAAAATGGAAACATAATTAAACTAATACGCACGCATATCTTTATGGATTTTATCACTATAAAATCCTTAATCTAGTTAAAACTATTGTTAACTTGATTTTAATATTATTTAACATTAATTGTTGAATAATTAATATTACAATAATATTTAAAGGGATTTTGTTCAAGATGAGTGATAGAAAAATTTGATTCACAATCAAATTCTAGTAGTAATCCTATTTCAAATAGGACAAGGTCTATCTACCTTAGTATAAAATGCTCTAATTTAGACAATATTTCAATAATACAATTTTATTTTTAAGGTCTTAATTAGACAACACAAAATCTAGATTTCACAAATCTAATTTTGTCTTAACTTATTAAACTATTTATTCAAGTCCTCTATTCAAATTATCTTTTACTTAATCAACTCATACTCAGTTAAATCCTAAATTTAATCCAACAGGCTTACCTTATTGTGTGTGACCCATTAAGTTCCTAAAATGTTGGTAATGATTATAAATAATCTTATGAATCATGTTCATGATCAAAAGTGGGATCTAGTAACCCATCATGACTACTTAAAAGTTGAAAAGTTAGTGCGGCCTTATAGAAACATTTCAGTAAGCAGCCTATTAATGTAATATGATCCCTTCACCAAATATCCTAGATTGAGGATAAGCATGGTTTAGTGTTTACCTATCTATCCATATTAGTTTTTGCAACTCGTGGTTAATGATCATGATTCTATAAGGAACTATTCTTTATAATCTGTTATGCTTTTGCTAGAGATTTTAATCTAATTAACCATAGTTTGAATATGTTTTTAATATCACTAGAAGTGGTGAATCCTTTTTGAATCACTCATTCATCTGCCATGGATCCATGCTATACCCAAAACCACCCTACCATAAGCATGGAATTAAAGTATAACACTCCTTATACGAGATGAACTGGTATTATAAGTTAAAAAACTATTATACACGATTGGCATATGAGAACATATTCCATAAACACTTAAGTGACTTATATACCAAATGGAGTTCTTATTCAAGCCAAGTTAAGTAAATTTGTTTCCCTAAAATAAGCAATTATATGTTATCCTTAAGTATCTCGAGTTTTATGAGATTAAAGAGTTGGATGCATTCAATGCACGGAGGCTTAACATATAATAGTCTTTGTGCATTGTCAATGCCTCATCTTGACAATACAATGATCAGAAACATTTTTAGAAAAACGACTTTGATGCATAAGCATCTCATCAATGTAACTCATTACTATCATTGCAAGGCCATTGTGCTTTAAAGGCTTCATCCAATTAGTGTTTGCATGAGTGTTAATCACACCACTAACATGAAGGAAAACCTATTACTTAAGCTTTGTAATGTGTATGATGTTACTTGACTATGTTACTTAAGCTTTGTGATGTGTATGATGTTATTTGACTATGTATCCCATGTCCTAATCGATTGGTTCAAAGGCATGCACCAATTTCTCCTACTTGCACCTGAAACAATCCTTTGCTCTATGTGAAGTATATGTCTAATTCGTTAGCAGTAATCTCTATTATCAAGTCATGAATTATTTTGAAATTAATTAGACTGCGATTCAATTCAAATGGCTTAATTGTCATGAATAACTATTGGAATCTATTTATTAGCTTGATAGCTAATGATCCAAAATGAATCATTTTAGAGGGCTTAGAAAAATAATTTATTTGATGGTTTTTAGATATAAATAACTCTTTCCAAAATTATATCTAAGTAGTATCTCTTTGGTTTGTCACCTATGCATGCATACTAACCTTTAATAACTCATGAATACTCCAACTAAATCTTATGTGTGCAAGATTCTTACAAGGAATCTAATTGAAAACTCTTTTTGAATTCCATTTTATTTGGGCCTTAACTTATTTAACTGATATAAATGATGGATTGAGTTTGTTAAATAAATCTATTATGATTTATTAAATAAGGAAATAGCATGACATCCAATGCCAACAAAAGGAGATATATTTTCATAGCGTACTTCAAAATAATATCCTCCCATTCGACCTATGATTACCAAATATGGAACATTTAAATGTTCAATAATAAACAATATAAGTTTCATAAATTTTCCAAGATTGATTGACAAGCCTGATTTGCATCATCTTGGTTGCCTTCTCCATGTTCGCTCATCATTATTACTAAATAATATTCCAAGTTTATGTTTGAGAATTAAGTGACCATGACATAAAACAAATTTTATGATTTACGAATGTGTCAAAAACATTAAGAAGGCAATCTTTGATCAATATCTATAAGATTACCATTTTCATGGTATATCTTTACTACTCCTTTCATTTGGTTCTAACAATATGTCTTACATAGTTAAATGCCAACATCTAGGTATCACATACCTAGAAAAGTGAGCAATCTCAAAACATGTCAATCTATGAAACTTCTATAAACATTTTACTTTGATAATATCATAGTATTTCTTGCAACATTTACTCTTATTAAGCTAGCTTTCCAAAAGCATGGCATGTTTCCTTTTTATTTCATTTGTCTTTCTTCATAAAAAAGTATAATTATAATACATGGCTCATGATCCATAAACCATCTAATGTGCATAAGTCTTAAAATGCATCCTTTAACATGAGGCCTTTCTAAGCTACTTTTTGACATCTTGCTTAAGAACAATTCCTTAGGGATGTCGAACCTCTCATCTTGATTGTCTTTATTGAACTATTCAATAAAGCTTTGAATTATTTCAAGAACATTGATTACCACTTGTTCCTTTTGGAGTTTAGGTGCTTTACTAGTCATCATCACAATGTGGCTTGATCAAGGTCATCTCTATGAACTTGGTAAGCTACCCTTAACCTAGTTGATTTTCTTGGATATGCCATTCAATTTCCATTATGACAACCTTAATACTATGAGAATAGATAATGGAGTCTTGCTTACTCAACTTTCTAGCATCAAGTATGCTATGCAGTGACAAATTTGTAGTCATTTTTAGTTGTTTATATCCTATATGAATTGGAAACCTATTTAATGTCAAAACATAGATAAGATAATCATTTGTCAAGTTTTAAAACTAGAATGATTATTCCTCATTACTTTTGTGTAATTATAGCCCTCAACCATAATATAAGAAGTTCAACATCTAAATCCTCTTAATGAGCTAAAACACTTTTTATCCTTGCATAACCTTGGTGTTAGCCGAACACTCCATGTAAGAATGAATTAAGTAGATACTTACCAATTGCATCTCTAAGAACTCCTAGATTAATTAGGTGGTAACCCTTTATCTAAATGCATCGTATACATTTCACCTAACCATCACCTCCAATGTAGTGGGGTTAAGTTTGTAAGCATCCGGATAACATAGCTTTAGTTGAGTAGGACCCATTAATTATATATCAAGCAGCTAGGGTAGAAAGGTCCTTAAGATTAGCCCAACAAATCCTCCCTATTGAATCTTTGGTATCCTATTATAACCTAATGGAATGCAACTTATCATGCTTAGGCATGGACTTAATATTTTATGAGGTATTTCTTCTATCAATTATTTAAGTCTCATTGATTCATATTTGATTGCATGGCATTAGCATTTATTTCAAGTGCATACATAATACATATATCAACATAAAATAAATCTATCACATGCAATCTACTAGGATGATTATGGACGTTCCTCTAAAGTAGTTTCCTTGAGCCATTAAGAAACTAAGGGTCAATTTCCTAGGGATACCATTTACGTATCATCTAAGTCTTCATGGTAATCTCCTTAGACTTTATCTTGGCACCATCTCTTTTGCATCTTAGAATTAATAAATTGCCTAAAACTAACCTAATCCTAAATCTCTAACTATTTAACAATTACCTAAGTTTGAAGAAACCTCAAGTTACATTCGAAAGGAGTAAAATGGGAAGCGAATTTTACAATTTCGGATAATAAAGAGATAAAGCAAGGTTCGTAGACCCTATTTATAAAAAATAAATGCCAAAATAAGTAAAATTAACCATCCATAACTTAGTCTAACTAAGATCTATGTCCATAACCATCCTTCATGCTTTAACAATTATAGATGTCACATGCAATCATAAGTGTACAATGTTTGTATACAAATTTGTAACATTCACCAAAACATCTATAAGAATTGGCCATACTGATTAAACATATTGAACCTTATTCCTAAATTTTAGTAAACAAGTCTTAACCTTGATATTTACCTAACCTTTAGGTGATTTCTCTTAGCAAGGATAAATAATTTGATTTGCTGCCTAAATAATTTTCCAAAATTAACATATTTAAACAATTAAAATTAAAGTAACTTAATTAAACAATTTAATAAAACAAGTTTCAAAATCTTGATTTTTTCAAAATATGTTTATTTAAAGAATCCTTTGTGAATTGAAACTCTTTCAATATTTCTAACTTTTAGGAACCAAGTTCTATTAGATAACACATTAAATAATCCAACTTAAACTCATTCTATAACTTAAGAATCTAATTCCTTAATTTAAGGAATTTCACTTCCATTAGAAAATTAGTTCTAACAGAAGTAGGACTCTAATAATTAGTATCCTTGATTTTGGCACTCTTTATGGCCATGTCAATAGCCTTTGACCTCTACCTTTGGATGATGTTTAGGGGATGTTCCAAGTGCTGGAAGTAAGATTAGATGCTGCCAAGAAACAATTCAAGGCTATATCCAAGATGGCAACTTATTTGCCCCTAATCGTAAGCTTCAGGAAAACCTAGGAAATGGCATCACCTTGCCGCAAACTCTTTAGCATTGAAATGAAATTTCCACATTTAAGGATGTTCGAATACTGATTTTTTATGCTGAAAATTTATTCAAGATGCTGCCAAAGTACAAAGCAAAGCAGCAAACTCAATGGTAATAAATTGCAATGTAAATTACAAATCTCACGGAACACCTTTCATGGATGTGGCATCAATATACCTTGATTTTCAACAACCAAGATCCTTTCAAGAATCAAATATTCTTTAATTAACATGTTGTCTTAGGATGCAGCAAACCTATGGAACTTTTTCATAAAAATTTCAAGGCGCATTAGTGAAAAAAACATAACCAAAAACAACTTACAACATCATACTATGCAATTTTATTAAAAAAATTCAAGATCATGCTTCTTATTTTAAAAAGAGTTTAAATAAATCAAAATTGAATTTTATAAGTTTTATAAGCTTTAAAAGACATGGTCCAACAATAAAAATCAATTTTTATAACAAAGAAACCATTGGAAAACTCCTTAATGAAATCATAAATCACATTATATATGTATCTGGCTTTCATCAATTCAACATGTATTTGATCTAAATCAATAAAAACTAATTTTTATTAATTATTAAATCTTTTAATAATAATCAATACACCTTCTAAGCTTGCTGTCTAGAATTAGGATATTTTATAAAAATATTTTATAAAGTTCTATAGCCTAAAACTTTATAGATCTACACATGTGACACCTATACTTAATGCAATCCACAACCTATGGGCTCTGATATCACCTGAAAGGATCTTGTATCCTGATAAAGTCTAGCCTCATGCATGTATTGGATTTCAAAAATCAACAAAATATCAAGAAAAGAGCAGTGGAAGTTACAAACATAGAAACAGTTGGATTTTTCTATGGATCTTTAGAGAGGAAACTACACGTAGTAAACTTCAAAGCTTTCTTTCTTGATTCAAACATTCATATGTTAGAGAGTTACCTTGAATTTTAGATGTCAAAATATAAAATAAAATCAACCTAAAGAATCTTGAAAATTGCTGCGATGGCTTCTTGAAGAGTTCTTTAAGACTATGAGTAGCACATGTTTTCTACCTTTAACAGTTTATCCACACAAGTAACTGTCCTTCTTGAGGCCCAATGGTTCTCTAATGTCAACTAGAAGGACTACTAACCTTTATTCAAAAGACGATTCTTCTAATTTTCCTAATCAAAAACCAAGAACAATTTTTAAAAGAAATTGTCATAAAAACAAGAACAAGAATGATAAAAGTGGCAGCAATAATGAGATAGACTAGGAAAATATTTTATAACCCTTAAAAATATTTTCTATCTCTTAACTAGGTTGAAAATAACATTATAATTTTTCTATCCCAACAAGTCTTTATATACTACTTTAATCCTAGCCATAGCTGCACTTAGAATGGAAGAGTTTTAACTTCATCAAAACTCCTAAATCAAGTGAAACTCTTTCTTCTATTTTAGGTGTTTTAATTTAATCAACCCTAGTTTCATAAACTTTATGATCGACCTTTTCTTCCCACCCTTGGCTGAAATATCTAGCATAATTAGGCCAAAGGAATCGACCAAACATGCTTAGACCATAAGTATGGCTTTAACACAATATAAAGTTTTAGGCAGACTTGTGTTTCCATGAATTTAGTCCAATTAATTTAATTCTTTATTTATCTAAATAAATAAAGAATATTTATTTAATAAATATAATTTTAAATACTTATAAAAAATGAATAAACTAGAAACACAAATTAGCTAGTATATGCACGTATCCTTATGGATTTTATCACTATAAAATCATTATTCAAGTTAAAACTATGGTTAACATGATTTTAATATTATTTAACAATACCTATCAAATAATTAATATTACAATAATATTCAAAAGAATTTTGTTCAAGACAAGCGATAGAAAAATTTGATTCATTGTCAAATCCATAGTCTAGTAGAAATCTTATTTCAACTTAGACAAGGTCCACCCACCTTAGCATAACATGTTCTAATTTGGACATTATTTCAATAGCACAATCTTATATTCTAATGTCTTGATTAGATAATGAAAAGTCTGGATTTTACAAATCTAATTTTTGTCTTAACTTATCAAACCATTCAATTAAGTCCTCTATTTAAATTATTTTTCATTTAATAAAGTTATACCCAATTAAATCCCAAATTTAATCCAATAGGCTTACCTTATTATGTGTGACCTATTATGTTCTTAATATGATGGTAAGGAACATAAATAATCTTATTAGTCATGTTCATGGATAAAAAGTGAGATCTAGCAACCCATCATCACCACCTAAATGTTTAAGAGTCAGTGTGACCTATAGAAACCTTTTAGTAACTAGCCTAATAATGTAATTTGGTCTCTTCTCCAAAAATCCCAGGTTGAGGATAAGCATGGTCCAGTGTCGACCCAAACCTCTATCTATACAAGTTCTTGCAACTCATGTTTAATGATCATGGATCAATGGGCAACAATTCCTTATAATCCATTACGCCCTGGCCAAAGATTTTAATCTAGTTAATCATAGTTAAGATCATTTGGGAATGTCTTCAAGGTCACTTGGAGTGGTGAATCCTTTCTGGATCATTTATTCATCTACCATATCATGCATGCTATACCCAAAACCACTGTACTATAAGCATCCATCTATTGTGGACCTATTTGTGATGTAATCAAAGTATAACACTCCTCATATGAGATGACTTGGTATGATAAGTCAAAGGACTATTATATACAACTAGCATATGAGAACATATTCCACGAACACTTGAGTGACTTATACAAAATGGAGTTCCCATTTAAGCCAAGTTTAATGAACCTGTTTCCATAAAACAAGCACCTATATGCTATCCTCAAGTATCTCGTATACTTTAACTTCTACGAGATCAAATAGTTACAGGCATCCAAAGCATGGATACTTAAAATATACTAGTCTTTATGTGTGTCAATGCCTCATCTTGACAATACAATGACTAGAAACATTTTTAGAAACATGATTTTAATGTATAAAGATCTCATCGATATAATTCATTGCTATCTTTGCAAGCCATTGCATTTCAAGGGCTTCATCCAATTAGTGTTTGCATGAGTGTCAATCATGCCACTAACATAAAAAAATATATGTTACTTAAGCTTTGTAATGTGCATGATTTTATTTGACTATGTATCCCATGTCCCAATTCGACTGGTTCAAGGGCATACATAAACATGATTGTCATTAGAAATACTCAAATTTTAATGCATCACTTTCCCCAATAGTTGTATGTAGTTATTGCACTACATGAGATGATCTCTAGGGTTTTCAGTGTCATTGTAAGTCTCCTTGGGCAGTTCATGTTGGCGGGCACCTATGCCTTATAGACCTCTGAAGCCAGGGATTGTGTTCTTCATTCATCCAATTAAACTCTTTATCCTAGTCATTTGCCTCATGTCTTAAACTTTTCTTCTTAAGGCCCTCTTTAAGCCTCTATGCCGTGGTTAGTGAAATCAAACACCTCAGTCAGGCATTCAACTCTGTGTTTTATTTGTTTGCTTTACTTATAGGTTTTTATAGAGTTCAAGTGGTTTTGGCTTTGATAAGACTAAATAGAACTATAATATTCCTAATTATGGGTTAGCTTCTTTGAATTTTTTAGAGCTGCTAGCTTGTTTGGCATAGTTGATGTTGTTGCTCAGTAAGCTGAGTTTAGAGGCAAGTATTTAGGAAAGAAATTAGGTGTTCAGGGTCTACAAATAGAGGTGGTAGGGTAAGAAGTGGTATGTTAACTACTGAAGGGTTACCGTATTATCAGTTAGAGAATTGAGAAAGTTACTAGAGTTAATGTTAATATGCCTCATGGCACTAGATTGAGTATCCAAGACTAAGTGTCCATCGAGTGTAGTGTGAAGGTGCCATTTTCTTGATCGGATAGGTTTTTCTAAGCACAATGTCTTATAGAAGAGATTTAAAAGGTTAAAGTAGTTTAGGTTAAGGATGCCCATGAGGTTTTGCTAGTAGTTACGGCATAGATATGGCTGAAAGAAGAGTTATGAGTTTGGTGGCAGGGGTGGTGGTTGCTAATTAGAGCTTGATCTCACATAGTCAAAGAAAATGCCTAGGGTAAGGGTTGTAGTTACTAGTTCTCAAGTGTATAAGGACAATCATAGTAGGGATTCTATTAACTAGGCTTTTATTAGTAGCTAGAAGGCAATAAAAACCATAGGTGGTTGATGCTATAGCAGAGACATGTTGCAATGTGGTTGAGAACCGAACCATGACTTGCCAAGCTTAAATGTGACTGAATCCCTTGTTTCTCTATTTTTTCTTACAAGTTGAGGATCCAGCTATCGATATGAATCTTTCACCTGAGTTAACCCTAAATGGCCATTATGAAACAAATATTTGACTTAGAGTTGCCCAAACATATATTTGGCTAGATGACACTGGTCATTCCCATATTTCAAAAATTTCCTAAACAAATATTGTTATTTCGTTTGAGAAAATTAATTTTTTAACTTTTTAAATCAAAATGTCATTCATGCTTTACCCAATGAAGGAGGAGAAACATAAAATTTTGTTTGATGAAATTCAAGGAATCTTGATTTTTCTTATTTAAAAAGATATATTGTTTTAAAAATAATCTGCTAACCCTCTTATATTCTAAGAGAATTTCATGTATTACCTTACCTCAGGGACACTGCATTGATTTTTTTAAAACACTGATTTTATTAATGACTTGGTAATAAAAGCAAATTCTTAGGACTAGATTTCAAAAATATTGTATGAAACTAGACCAAAAAGGCTTGGTTTTGGTTGAAGATTCCAAATGTCTGCCCAAATGCACAGTCAACATGAAAGTTCCCCCTAACCCTAATGAAACCAATATTCCTTTTAAAGTGCATGTGACATGAAAATGCTTACTTGACCATAAAGGACAATTTTAAAATGAAATAGCTAACCTATCCTAAAGTGCATGTGACATGAAAGTGCTTACATGACCCTTAAGGACTTAATTTTATAATGAAATAACTAAAGTACCTCTAAAATGCATATGACATGAAAATCTTATGTGACCCTAAAAACTCGATTTTTAAGTGAAATGACAATGGTTAACTTTGTTTGAATTAATCTTAATAGCCTTAATATGATAGGAATTAAAAGGTCCTTAAACTTTTAAAAATTACGAATAAGTCTTTACGTCACTTGCAAGTGCATGAAATGTGCTTAAATGCATGAAAATATCTATGGAAAAATTTCTACAAGGTTTTTGATGACTAGCCAAGCATGGATGGAATTCATGGTTGCAATCAAACTTCAAAAAATTGCAAATAGTTCATTAATGTTAGGCCAAATTACAAAATGGCCTAAAAATTTTAATACATGATGCAGTGACCTTTTATCATTCGGCCAATCCAAATATCACCTTATATAGATTTACAAAAATATGGAAAAAATTAGTTTTAGGCCCTTAAACTCTTAACTATTATAAAAATGCCATTAATGACCCTGGAATCACAAGGAAGAGTGGCTAAAAAAATTAGTGCAAGCCCCGCAAGCTAATTATTATGACTTGTAAAGAATTAGCATTTAGTGATTTCAAGTAATCAAACATTATATTGAATTAATGTTATAAAGATATCTTTTACCTATAAGATTTAATTATATAATTGCTATAGATATCTTACGTAGATAAAGCCCATGAAACACATTGGCCTTGTAAGGGAATTGTAAAGAGTTACAATTATAAGATCTTTATACATCAAAGCTGTTTTGCTAAAAATGTTTCCTGTCATCGTATTGTCAAGACAAGGCACTTACAATGCAAAAAGACTGGCATATGTAAGCCTTCATGCATATGATGCATGTAATTGATCTCATAAGTTGAAGTATAAAGATACTTGTGGATATCATATGAGTGCTTGTTGTGGTAACAAGTTCATTGAATATGACCCACTATGAGAGTTCCATTTGGTATTTCATTCAAGTGTCTATGGAAATACTCTTACGTGTTAGTAGTGTAAGGATCCTTAGACTTGTGAATGTTAGCACAAGGAAAATATTAAACCAAGAGGGGGTGAATTGGTTTTTTAAAAGCTTGATAAATTTGAAGCAAACTGAAAATAAAAGAAGTTAAGGATAAGAAAAACAAACAATCAATATATAATGGTTCAATCCTTCAATTTGACACCTATGTCCTATCTTCTTGGTACTTTCTTACCAAGGCGATTCCTAAATTCACTAATCAAATTGTTTACCTTTAAGGCTAAGGTATAACCTTACACCACTATCTTCTAAGGCTTAGATAGAACCTTTCAATCCCTTTGAGAATTATACCCTAAATTTTCAAATATTTTCACTCACTTTCACAGAACCCCTTTTGTGATATGAATGAAGTGTTTTACAAACAAATTAAACCTCTAATAGGTGGATGTTTACTAGAATTTAAATACAAAGTGAATGAGATACAAATAAACTTGAAAAGTATAAATTTGATACAAGTAAAAATGATGAATTTGAAGCCTTTTGAGCTATTATTATTCAATGCTTGAATGATTTTTATATCTCTGCTTCTTCAGCTATTAGGAACCTTTATTTATAGCTTAAAATTGATTTATAGATGTTAAGCATTTAATGTGGTGGTTGGAGAGCTATTGTAGCCTTTATAAATGCTTGTTTTCGTTCAAACCCACACTATGGTATCCATTCAATACCAATAATATTGATACAAGAATAAAAAAGTGATCATTATAGCTTATTGTATTGATACAGGGACGAGTATCGATACCAACCGAGCTATATCGATACAGGTACACTTGTATTGATACTTGCGAGGGTTTTAGCCAAACCTTAGCTACTGCCAAGCATTGTATCAATACATATGGGGTGAGTATCAATACTTCCTGCAATGTATCGATACTTGCTTAAGAATATCGATACAAATGAGGGTTTTAAGCATAGTATCGATACATTTGTTCATTGTATTGATACATACCTTCAAAATCCTTTGTAAAATGATTTTTCTTAACTTGATATTAACTCCAACATATCATAAAAATATTTTAAGTATAAATATACATTTTGGAACATATATTTTTGAAAAAATATGAACTTAGTACTTTTCAAAAATGTTTTTCAATCAAGTTGAGCATAAATTAATTTAGCTTAGGTTGTCTATTATATCAACACCGAATTCAAAGTTAACAATCTCTCCTTTTTTAATATAATAAAACTTCAGATAAATTTGCTTGTTTTTGAGATTAAAGAAGAACTCCCCTTCTATAAAGCAATGGTTTTCAAAAGTTTCAATTTGAGCAAATAGGGTCCTTTAAAGCTACAATGTTTCAAATCAATAATATTGCCTAAGATTTTTAAAAAAGAAGCTACAACATGTAAAATAATGTTCAATATCAGCATGTTTTTAGGTTCTAACACAACAATATAATCATGATCATGTGCACTATAATTTCATGGAAGACATGAAAGATATGGAAGACATTTTTAGCAACACATTGTAAATTTATAACATTTCTCCCCCTTTTTATTATATCAAAACACAAGAAAGAGTAATTCAAAGTAATAGAGAAAATGTAAGCAAAGATGATGCATTGAGGAGATAACGTTAAATAAAGTCAACAAAATAAATAGAGTCAACAAAATAAAAAAGCTCAAATGAATTCAAAAAAAAAACTTAAATGTCATCCTAAAATAAACCTAAGATGACTAAGGTTCATCGACTGAAGGATTCACAATGGGTAGAGTAATAGGCAGCCGTGCATGAGAAAAGGTTATAGAAAAGCTATGGAAATGCTCAGTCAACACCTAATGACTATGCTCGAGACTAGAAAAGTGAGCGTTAATGGAATCGAATCAGTGATCCCCAGAGTCAAGGCATCGCTCCCATGTGTCAAAATGGCCCATAATGGAATTGTACATATGTTGGAGGTCCTTGGGCATGAACGATAAGGTAATGAGAGCTAGGGGTGGAGAAGGCACATAATGCTCTATATCATCATCATCATAATCGAGAGTGGGAACATCTAGTTACTCAAGCGGTGGAGGTGGTTATTAACGAACCTTCAGAATAAAGTCAGCACCTTGAATTTTATACACGGTGAGCCCTATGGATTTGCGACAAATATAACAGTAAATAGTTACCATAATCTCGAGTTGCAAGAAAGACCAAAACCTTATGTGTCAAAGTAGTAGCTCAAGGCCATGCCATGGAGGAGGCTATGACAACCACGAACATAAAGAACAAGGTCCACAAAGATGAAATGTGCTAGGTTTGGATGATTCCTAGTTTGAATCATATGAAGCCACCAATAGTCAAAATTGCTAATCAAAATATGTTTGGTGCCGTATGGATGGAGCACATGGGAAATGATAAGATGGAATAAGTGATCAACCAGTAGAAGGATGGTGGCTTTATTATTCGGGGTACATAAAGCTACGAGAGCTAGACCTTCATCGTTTGAGAAATCAAAGGCAATTATAAGAGAAGCCAGGTTGACGATGAGATCTTATCCCAAAAGATAAGATCACATAGCAACAACATGATCATGATCATCAATGATAAGAGAGGCATTGCTACAAAATGCACGAACAAGATTCTCACAAACTGAAACATTGAGTGAAAAAAATTTAGTCGATCATAAGGTATAAAAAATTTAAAGGTAGGGATAAGTAATAGATCAAAGAAAAGGGAAATCGATAACTCGACATTGTTGGATGGGCATATAGGCGTAGATGGTAGTGAACCCCTCACGAGCCTATACATCATAGAAGTATAGGTTAAAGAATGATTGTACATGGGTCACAGGTGGTTAATGAGCAGTACAGGTGGAAGCATGGCTGATAGGCCCTTGATGACGGGCTATTTTGTTGGTCTTGAGAGGCATGGTAGTGTTTAAAGGTGGTTGAGGACTTTTGTCGAGCATATGGTAACTCGGTAAAATTAAATGCTAGCTCAGACAAGTGGAGGAGAGAATTGATGTTAGTGAAGTGTTTGATGTGATTTGGTAGGTTTCAGATAAGGTGGGATTGGTTTTAATGAGGTTCATCGATGGTGGTGAAAAGTTATCAAAGGTAACAAGTCGAGGTTGAGTGAAGGAACCCAGGTAAGGCGCTAAGGAAAGGCTAATTGAGGAAAATAGTCGAGCACATGGTGGGTGGTAAGTTTTAGTGGCAATATGGTGTAGTGTATCAACTGAAGCCACAACCAATCTCAACAACTGAGTTGGGAAAGACTTGAGAATGAAAAACCACTTAAAAATTACGAAAACATTTAGACAAATTTTATGGAATTTGAAAAGAAAATGATGAGGGTTTGCATGAGGGGAGGTTTCAAATTCTTCAGTTTTTGTATGGTAATGAGTTGATTTTCAAATGGAATTGGTGAATTGTGATGAAGTTAATCGATTTTTTTGGATTAAGGATAGTGAGAAAAGTGTAAGGATTATGAGTTTTGATGATTAAAGGTTGAGTGAGGGATAAGAGGCTAGGGGAGACGAACAGTGCTCGATGAAAATGAGCTTTCACATGTGAGGAGTCCTAAAGCAACAATGAGTATTGATACAGAAGAGGCAATATCAATACAAAGACAGTTCTAGGTTTTGTATCGATACAGAGAACTAGGTCTTAAGACATAGAACAATTTGATCTATATAAATACAAGCTAGGAAGTATCGATACACTATATCGCTACTTGGAGTTAGGTATCGATACAATGAACAATTTTAGGTTTTGCATCGATACCTTGAAACCAGTCTCGATACCTAGAAAAAAAATGTGCTGGTATCGATAGGTATCGCCTAATATTGGGTTATTTCCTTTAACATGGTATCAAATTAATCATATTTTTAACCCAATTATTCTATAAAGGGCATTTAAAAATTCAACTTGAGCCAAAATTTTCACATCAAAATCATTTAGCATGAACAACTTAAAATTTAACCAAAAAACAATAAAATCATCCAAGAATAAAAAATTCATACAATTGCACATCATTAAACAAGTAGGTAAGTAAAGCTAGCTTTTTAAACTAAGCATGATGCAAACAATATTGAAGCAAAGTATCATAATTTTATCAACTTATGAATTTAAGGTGCATTCATTAAGCCAATCTTTTCTAATTGCGCAAAATCTATCCTTGTCAAGTGGTTTAGTAAAAATATCAGCTAGTTAATGCAAGGTATCAACAGATTCAAGCACTATATCACCTTTTTACGCATGATCTCTAATGAAGTGATGTCTAATCTCTATGTGCTTAGTTTTAGAGTGTTGAATTGGATTTTTGGTGAGACAAATGGCACTAGTATTGCCATATTTAATTAGAATATGATCCATGGTAATGCCAAAATCCCCTATTTGTTGTTTTATCCATAAAATTTGGGCACAACATCTTCCTGTAGTTATGTACTCTGCTTCGGTTATGGATAAAGCAACACTATTTTATTTCTTGGAGAACCATGGTATGAGCATATTTCTAAGAAATTGACAAGCACCAGAAGTGCTTTTCCTATCAATTTTACATCCACCAAAATCTGCATCAAAATAAGCATGTAAGGCAAAAGATGATTCTTTTAGATACCATAAGCCTAGATTGGGAGTGTCTTTAAGATATCTAAAAATTCTTTTCATAGCAATTAGATGTGACTCCCTCTGTGATGATTGACATCTAGCACAGACATACACTAAACATTATGTTGGGCCTACTCGCGGTGAGATAAAGCAATGAACCTATCATAGACCTATAAAGTTTAGAGTCAATAATTTTACCTCCTTAATTTTTCTCAAGCTTTGTTAAAGTACTCATAGGCATGGAACAAGGCTTTGCTTCATCTATTTTGAACCTGTTGAGTAATTCCTTGGTATGCTTTGCTTGATTGATGAAGATGCTATCTTTTGTTTATTTGAATTATAGACCCAAGAAGAATGTTAATTCTCCTATCATGCTCATCTTGAACTAACCTTACATTAACATAGAAAATTCTTGATGAAGTGATTCATTAGTAGCACCAAAGACAATATCATCAACATAAACTTGAATCACTAAAATGTCCTTGCTTTTGACTTTTATAAAAAGTGTTTTGTCAACGTTGCCTCTATTAAAACCTTTTTCAATTAAAAAATTTGAGAGCCTCTCATACCATGCCCTAGGCATTTACTTTACTCCATATAAAGCTTTTAAAAGTTTAAAGACATGATTGGGATGATGAGGATTTTCAAAACTGAGAGGTTGCTCAACATAAACTTCCTCAGTAATGAAACCATTTAACAAGGCACTTTTGACATCCATTTGATACAACTTGAAATTGTTAAAATATGCAAAGGCTAGAAGTATTCTAATGGCCTCTAGTCTAGCTATAGGGGTATAAGTTTCATCAAAATCAATTCCTTCTTCTTAACTATATCCTTTAGCTACTAATCTAACCTTATTTCTAATTATGGTTCCATGCTCATCAAATTTGTTCCTAAAGACCCATTTAGTACTATGATGGGATAATTACTAGGTTTCTCCACTAAATTCTAAACTTTGCTCCTCTCAAATTGGTTTAACTCTTCTTGCATGGCCATGATCCAACTATCATCTTTTAAATTCTCATCTAAATTCTTCGATTCAATTTGATAAAGAAAAGCTACATAATTGCATGCATTTCTAAGAGATGATCTAGTTCTTACCCCTTGCTTAGGATTACCAATTATCTTACCTTCTTTGACATAAGTTAACTCTCTAGGATGAATTTTTTACCTTTCTACTTAAGTTGGCTCTTGTAGTTCTTCCTCTTTAGGAGTTTTTTGACTTTGCATTGTTTGTCCTTGCTCTTTGTGTGATGCTTGTTTTGGTAAATCTCTACACCATTATCAAGAGATACTTTTCTCAAGGTTGAGTTAGCTTTGTCAAATATAAAATGTATTGACTCTTCAACAATCAAGGTTCTCTTATTAAACACTCTATAAGCTTTGGAATTTGTTGAATAACAAAGAAAAATTCGTTCATCACTTATTGCATCAAATTTGCTAAAATTATCCTTTCCATTATTTAGTACAAAACATTAGCATCCAAAAGGATAAAAGTAGCTAATGTTAGGTTTTCTTCTTTTAAAAAGTTCATATAGAGTTTTCTTTAGGATTGGCTTAACCATAGCTTTATTTATAATGTAGCAAGAAGTGTTAATGGCTTTCGCCCAAAAATATCTTGGTAAATTATTTTCACAAAGCATGGTTCTAGCCATTTCTTCCAAGGTTTTATTTTTGCTTTCAACAACTCCATTTTGTTGAGAAGTTCTAGGTGCTGAGAAATTATGACTAATTCTATTTTCATTACAAAATTTATCAAAACCAAGATTTTTAAATTCTTTTCCATGATCACTTCTTATGCTTGAAATAGAATAACCATTTTTGTTTTAGATAATTTTGCAAAAAGTAATGAATTTTTCTAAGGCTTCATCTTTAGAGCTTAAGAAGAGAACCCAAGTAAACCTAAAGTAATCATTTACAATAACAAACCCTTATTGTTTACCTTCTAAGCTTAATATCCTAGTAGAACCAAAAAGATCAATATGAATAAGTTGTAATACTCTAGTAGTTGAAACAATATTAATTGGTTTAAATGAAGCTCTTCTATGTTTCCCTTGAACACATGCATCACGTATTCTATCATTATCAAATTTCATTTTTAGCGATCCAACAACAAGGTATTTTCTAGATAATTTGTAAATTACATTCATACGAGCATGTCCTAATCTTTTATGCCACAACAAAGGCAACTCATCATTATTAGCAATGAAACAAACATTTTGAGAAGATAAGTTATCTAGATGCACAACATAAACATTTCCTTCTCTATGTCCTATAAACAAGTTTATATGATTTAACATCAACAACTTGACAATTCATTGATTGAAAAATAACTTTCATGCTGTTATCACACAATTGACTAATACTAAGGAGATTATGTTTGAGACCTTTAACAAAGATATTGGATGAAGAGTTGTTACCTATGATTCCAATACTATTAATTTGTCCTTTTGAGTTATCATCAAAAGTAACACTTCCTCCATCCTTAGGCCTTAGATCCATGAATTGATTTTTGTCACTGATCATGTGTCTTAAGCATCGACTATTAAGGTACCAAGAATTCTCTCTTGTTGAATTTGCCTTGAAGTAATGCTCTTTCTCCTACAACCATAAAGTCATGCTTTCTTTTTAGGTACCTAAATTTTCTTGGGTCCTCGAGTATTAGTGTTTACAATTCTTATGCCTTTTGGAATCTATTTTATTTTGGTAGCCTTATCTTGAGATGTGCTAACACCCTTAGAGAACCATACTCTAATAAGCCTGCCTCTATAAGTAATAGTCTTTAATAAACACGTGTGAAATGTATGACCAAGTTTATGGCAATGAGTACATATGCTAGATGCATCAAATGATTTGTTTTATGTCACAAAGAAATTCTTGAGGTAAGTTTTTTTTTTTCAATACTATTATAGCCCAACTATCTTTATCAAAGAATACTCTTTGTGTTTCCAGCATATTTTTTTAATTTTTGTTATGCCATATAAAACCTTGTAAATGAGTTATACAAGTTTGTGTTTTTCTTGGTTAGATCATCAATATTGACTTGTAACTCATCTAGTTTCTTCTTGAGATCATCATTTGTCAAGCTTAATGTTTCATTTTCTTCCTTAAGTTTAGAAATCATTTTCTTATATTTTAAATTCATGGTTTTGAATTCTAATGCTAATTCATCAAATGCATCTTGTAATTCATCAAATGAATAAAGATTAGCATTAGAAGATACCTTGGGCTCATCAAGAACCATGAGACATAAGTTGGCTACCTCCTCATCGTCATTATCGAATATGTCATTATCACTCTATGTGGCCACCATAGCCTTCTTTTTTTACTTTTTTGGATTTGATTTCTTCCATATTAGACATTTAAATTTAATATGTCCCAGTTTCTTACACTTATAGCAAACGATTTGTTATTTTTTTTTCTTGCTTGAGTCTCCCTTTATCATTTCTTTTCTAAGAGGTCTTCTTGCTTTATTCATTCTTATGAATTTGTTGAACCCTTCTGCAAACATGGCCATTTCTTTATTTTCCTCAACCTCTTCATCATCATCATCATCATCACTAGGAGTGGTTGTTTTAAAGGAAACACTTACCTTCTTTAGTGGCTCTTGTCCATGTTTAATCTTCATCTCATAGGTTAAAAGAGAACCTATGAGTTCATCTAAAGAAAGTGTGTTGGGATCTTTTGATTTTTCAATTATTGTCACTTTTGCTTTCCAATACTTGGGAAGACTATTGAGTAGCTTTTTCATGATCACATTATTTAGATAGGTCTTTCCAGGTGCCTTCAAACCATTGATAATATCCGTGAACCTATCCAACATTTTTTTAATAGCTTCATCCGGCTTCATCTTGAACAATTCACAGTCAAGTGTACGCATGCTTATTTTGGATTCCTTGACTTGATTTATTCCTTTATGTGTGGTTGCTAACTTGTCCCACACTTGTTTGGTATTGTCACATAGTGAAACTTTATTATACTCACTTGGACTAAGAGTGAAAAATAGCGTGTGCATGGCCTTGGCATTTAATTATGCCATTTTAGTGTCTTGTTCATCCCATTCTTCTTCTTCCTTTAGCACAATACAATCTCCAACTCTCTTCTTAGGATGAGTGGTCCATTGACAATGATCTTCCATCCTTCACAATCATTCACTTAGATAAAAGCCTTATTCTTGTCTTCCAATATGAGTATTTATCACCATTGAAGAGTGGAGGTCTCATGATGGAATGTCCTTCAAGTCCATAGAATTTGCATTTGTCTCAAATACCATGAAACTAAGGTATAACCTTACACCACTATCTTCTAAGACTTAGATAAAACCTTTCAATCCCTTTGAGAATTCTACCCTAAGTTCTCAAATATTTTTACTCACTTTTACACAACCCTTTTTGTGATATGAATGAAGTGTTTTGCAAACAAATTAAACCTCTAGTAGGTGGATGTTTGTTGGAATTTAAGTACAAGGTGAATGATACAAATACACTTGAAAAGTATAAATTTGATACAAGTATAAATAATGAATTTGAAGACTTTTGAGCTTTCATTGTTCAATGCTTGAATGATTTTTGTATCTCTATTTTTTCAGCAACTGGGAACCTTTATTTATAGCTTGAAATTGATTTATAGACTTGGGTATTTAATGTAGTGGTTGGAGAGCTGTTGTAGCCTTCATAAATGCTTGTTTCTATTTAGACCCATGCTATAGTATCGATTCAATACCAATAATATCGATACAAGAAAAAAAAAGTGACCATTATAACTTATTGTATCGATACAGGGGATTGAGTATCGAGACCAACCAAGCAGTATCGATACAGGCACACTTGTATTGTTACATTCAAGGGTTTCAGCCAAACCTTGGCTACTGCCACGTGTTGCATCGATACATATGGGGTGAGTATCGATATTCATTACAATGTATCGATACATGCTTAAGAATATCGATACAAATGAAGGTTTTAAGCATAGTATCAATACATGCCTTCAAAATCCTTTGTAAAATGATTTTTCTTGACTTGATATTAACTCAAACATATCTAAAAAATATTTTAAGTATAAATATACATTTTGGAACATATATTTTTGAGAAAATACAGACTTAGTACTTTTTAAAATGTTTTTCAATTTTAACACAAATACCAAGTTGAGTATAAATTAATTTAGCTTAAGTTGTTTGTTATATCGAAACCAAATTCAAAGATAACAGTGAACAAGTCATCTCATATGAGGAGTGTCATGCTTTAATTCCATCACGAATGGCTCCAGAATAGATGGATGCTTATGGTATGGTGGTTTTGGGTATGACATAAATCATATGGTAGTGAATGAGTGGTCTAGGGAGGATTTATCACCCCAAGTGATATGAAGGGATATATCTCACATGTATTTGGCCCATGCTAACTTAAAGCCCTTGGCCAAAACAGTATTGATTATGGAGTGAACACATAGAGGTTGCATACTAGTAGACACTGAACCATGCTCTTGCAAATTATGGGATATATGACAAAAGGATATTTATTACATTGAGATGCTGAACACTAAAGGGCTTGTCAAAACCATATTGGCACTTTTTGCATGTTGGGTGGCCATGATGCATTTCTAGATGCCAATCGTTGTCGACAAATATAAAATATTCTTTATTAGGCTATTTTACATTTATTGCCAATATGATGGGAGCCTAATGGGTTACACACATAACAATGATTAGTAGAAATTAAATTAAGACTGGGTTTATATGTCTAATACAGGTAATGGTTACTTAGTTCCAATTTGAATAAGTTCAAATAAGTCGGGGGCAAAATTGTATTTTTTTTAAATTAAAATTTTAAACCTTGGGCTATATAAGCCCATGTTTTTTGTAATTCATAGTTTGTTGGAAGCTTTAAATTCAGCCATGGGAGACTAAAATAGAGTTGGGCAACATCCTCTTAGAATCTCCTAGAAGATTATGCCAACTCCTTTGCAACAAGAGGAAAATTAGTTTTCTTCATTTTGATTATTAAATCAGGGTCTTCTAAGTGCAAGGGTAGGTTTATTAAAACCTAAGTTCCTATCATGACTCTCAACAACAAATTCTCTACCTTGTTAATGGTTTTCCAAGTCACTTGTGTGGATAATTGTGAAAGGTTGGATGTTTGGATAGCTTTGGTTTATGACAACCAGGCTCAGTGTTTTTGATAATTTGGTCATGGAATTGCTTAAAAACTTCTCAAGATTGAGATATATTTGAATCTTGATTTTTTTATGTTTTTTTAATCTAAAAGATTAATCAAGATCATATAAGCGATCATGTTTGGAGTCTCTGATTAGTTTCTTTGATTTGTTCCGCTGCCATCTTTATGTGATATTTATAAAATTTTGTAATCTAATTACTTGCTGGCTTAAGACATCCTATAAAAAATCCCTCTACTATTTGGCTAAAAAATGTATTGGCTCATATGGCCCTTAGGATTTTGGCCAAGCTAAGAAAACCACCCAAATATATTTTTCAATTCAAAATCAATCCCTGTATGATATGTCTGATGACATATTAGTTACCTAAGAAACTTAAATGCACTTTAAATGTTCAAAATCACAATATTTGCAAGCATGTTTCATGAAAATATGAAAATAATACACAATCAGAGCTTTCATGAACACATGTACAAAGAAATCAAATATATACATGCCACGCATGAGCATGCCAATTTAGCACCAAAATTATCTTCAATCCATGCAAGCATGATTTGGTCATTGCTTCAAAGTTTAATGATCATTAAATCAAAGCATAACAAAAAATTCAAAAGATTTGGTCATTGATCCAAAGTTTGGCTTTAAGCTTGGTACTTATCATGGCACAAATTAATCTCCTAAATAAATGAGGATCGAAGCTCTTAATATAGGATCAAGAGAATGAATGGTATGAAACAAGTAAAAATGAATAATCAAAATTAATTTAAAGAAAAACACCTTCAAAAAGCTTAAAACTTTCTTTTCCAACTTAAAATTAAGAAAAACCAAAATTTCCTTTTCATGCAAAATCAAAGAAAAACACCTTCGCACATTTGACTTAAAAATAAATGATAGTTGGTTGTGGTCAAGCTTTTGAGCTATCCCTTGGTTAAGAATTGGATTAAGCATGATGATAGGAAAGGGATAGGGACTGTCGGATGAGTTGCTCATCCAACTGGACCCGAATGGCCACCATAAAGTGGCCATAAACTTAAAGTCACCACCAATCATTTTAGGCTAGGCAAGATCGGACACCTATTGAAAATAATATTACGAGTTACAAAACTTGAAACACAGATTTCAAGATCTATGAAGTCCAATGATACGTTGTTAGGCTCAAAAGTTGGTTACGTACAGGAAAGGACTATCATCCCTACGATGCCCAAAATCGGTACCTGCTAACTATATCTCACTTTAGTCTTGGTTAAATCGATTCCATTTAGTCTCTATTTAGATATAATCTTCTTTAATGCATGAAGTTTTAAAAAATGTCAATCCAAGGTTTTTTTTATTAAGAAAGATTAGATCACCTATGCACCTTAGAGATGTGAGGAACATAGGGATTTTTTTTTGAAAACGATGTTTGGATTGCATTTTAAAAATTGGATGTTTCGTATTAGGCACTAGAGAGATACCAACACAAAACATTGCCTCGTAAATTTCATTAGAAAAATGAATTTTAAATATGAATGCATAATAACACGACAAAAGGAAACAAGTTAGTGAGGCAAAAAGTAAGAAATATAATAATATCATAAACAAGCAATCACTAACAAAAGAACATAAAAAAGGGGCGGTGGAAATGTGTCTCATAATTACCTTTGATTATTGAAGAATATCCTGGATGACAATTTGGGAGACCGATTTGGATTTGACGATAATACAAAGACAACTTTTATTAAAATAGTTTGAATCATTAAAAGAGAGAAAATTTTAAGTTTTTGAGGTAAAAGTGGGGTTAAAGTATTCTCTTGCAGAAGTGGGGTTTGAGTGTTCTCTAAAATAAAGTTATGAAAATGGTTAGGGGATAAAGAAAAATTTTTATTATTTTTTTAAAAACAGGGTTGGAGTATCCCTTCGGAGTAGTGGGTTTAGAGTATACCCAAAGTTAGCAAAACATTTAAGAATAAGGAGAAAATTTAAACATTGATTAAAAGATAGGGTTGGAGTATCACCTTTGAGTAGTACAGTTGGAGTATCTCTGTTAGCGAAAATTTTAGTATGAAATCCTATTTTTTTAAACTTGATCCAAGTCAAAAGGGGTTGGTGTTGTGAGGGAGACTAAACAGGTGCATTTAGAGGTATCCAAATGTTTCGATAAAAAAAGATTTAAGAATAAGGTTGAAAATAGAGGGCAACATTATGTCATCTCTATTTCTAAAATTTTTTGAGTGTATCCGAGGACTTCAGAGGGTAAAAAAGGTATTGTTGGAAATGTAGCAAGTAAAATTAAAAGGGCATGATGGATTTCAAAAAATCATTCTAAGCTTATCCAGGATTGTTAGATCATGGAAAATACCTTTTCGGAAAGGGAATTTTGTGAACCTTTTGGGAAAAATATTAGGAAATTTCGTAAAAATCATATGATGGGCTGGAATGGTCGAAATAGAATGTTGCATGTTAGTTCCAGGGGTTTCAGACAGCAAAGGTTCAAAAAATCATAACTTCCTCATCTGGGATAACCCAAAGGCAAATATACCATTAGAAAGGTAATTCAATGCCCTTTAAAGGAAAAATATTAGGAAAATCAGAGGAAATATTTTGTTGACCAAAAATAACTTTTTAAGTTTGGACTATAGTGTTGCCAAAGCAAAAATAGAGAGATTATTCGATATTTCAATTTTTTCGAAGGCAGATTCAGGCCTAGGATGTCTGAACATAAGCGACAAAAAGTAACACAGGCTTCACAAGTTCATTCCACAATCACGAAGTAGTTTAGGATGATGGAACAACCCATTGATGACGCCACCAAAATGAACATGAGACTCAAGATTAAGGTTTAATACTAAAAAGAATTTCTTTTTCTTTTTTTTTTTGTTTTGAAAAATGAACTTATTTCACCATGAATCCATATCTGAAATGTTGATTTTCCCTGAAGATTGGGAGACTAATTTGATGAAAATAATAAATCCATGCTACTCTTCATCTATTAAAGGTAATATGAACTTAACTTGGTGAAGTTTCTAAAAATCAATTTGTAAGAGACAAGCAAGCATTTTAATGGAGATATCATGGCCAAAATACAACGCATACAAAGATAAACATTTTTTTTTGTGTCAAGATAGCATTTTTATTTCATGAGCCTCCTTAAAACATAAGAAAAATATTTGGACATACTATGACACATTAAGGTGACCATTTAAATATGAATGGATATGTGAATATGGAAGTGACATGGCAAAAGATGCATGAACAGAGGCTGTATGACGATAAAAATAAAATATGGTGAGTTTATATATCCAACAACATCAATGTGTCAAAGAGGTCATCAAGTTCCTAGGACTACTATAACCAAGGCAACAAAGCTGTATGAGAGTATGAGGAAGGTCATCATAGCATGCAGGGCTTACTAAAATGAAATGGATGATCCAAATAGAAAATATACAGAACAAGGTAAAAAATATACCAGCAAAATCTTAAACTTTCCTTTTTTTTTTTTAAAGCAGTAACTTTAAGCTCAGTCCCTTCCCTTTTTTTGCTATTATTTAGCAAGAAAAGGGTGAAATAAAGGAGATATCTGGTAATGTGGTTGCTAATGGTGTTTTGAAGATGAAAATGTGTGAAATGTTGAGTTTATGAAAGTGTTCTAGTGGTGGTTTTAGGGAGCTATGGGAATGAAGGTTGGTTGAGGGTGAAAGGTAATAAAATAGTGTTTTGGTGAGTTTTTGAAGCTAATATGGTTAAAAGATTTGTGGAGATGGATGAGGAGTTCTTCTAGGATTGCTGGAGAGCTTCTTTGATAGCTGAGAAAGTTTTTTTTTAAGATAGCTAGTATTGTTTTCTTTTTTGTTCAACCCTTACTTTTAGAAAATAATGCAAATGGCATTTTTTATTTTTTTCTTCTGCACCAGGGGACATCTCCAATTGCCATGCTCAATTGAGTCTCTTTTTATTGGTTCTGCCATGCTGAGCAAGGAGGTAGAAAGGCTGTGAAAGCTTGCAACTAGAGATATGCCTGCCATACCCTCTTACAACCACATATATTATGAAAGTGACCTTTGTCATTAATTGTTTGGACTCCAAAAATTTGTTAGAATCCGTTAATGAACCCATAGTTAAGGTTTGCAATGTTTTATGGTAGTTCCTTGGTGTAAAAACATGCTTAAGTTAGGTTTTTCAAAGGCTGAAAAATGGCTCAAACTAGGCAAAAATACCTTGGTGTATCAATATAAAACATGTATCGATACGCAATGTATTTTTTACTTTTGAGTATCGATACAATGAGTTGTGTATCGATACTAAGAGCAAAAAATGTTTCTAGTCTCAAGACGTAGAGGCCACTATCGATACTCCATGGATTTATATTGATACTCATGCTTGTGTATCAATACATTTTGCCAAAAATCACAACTTTAGCTACTGCCAAGATCTGTATGAATATAAACATGCCAGGTATTGATACCAAACCCTCTTGTATCAATATTGCATGTGAAAATTCTAGTTTTTTGCAATATAAAGGCCTCACATCAATACTGATGCCCTAATATAACTTATATGTACTTGTGGCTTCCCGATTTGCCTTACCTTAGTCACAAAGAATGGGAAATTAATTTGTGTATTCATTTGAATAACCTTAGTGACACCATGAAAAGTGGCCTTTAATGCCTTATTTTTATATTTTCTTTAACATGGCCTAAGGCATTTTAGACCTTCTTAAAAAAATTTTTTTGCCTAGCACCATATCACCTAATAGTGCTTGATGACATAGTGCTTACCAATCATCCCCTAGTTTTTATTTTTATTTTTTGATTTTATCATCTTTTACCTAACTTTTAAGATGTCAAAAATTGGTTTAGACAAAATAGGGTGTCTACAGCTGCCCCTCTTTGGCCATTGCTAAGTATTAGGAATAGGGTAAAGATAAATAGACACTATTTTATTTGGATGGGATGATGGATTTGTATGCTTGCTGAGAAGTGGAGTGTTATTGGGTTAAACAACTTACAGAAAAGAAGATTTTGATGAGTTTTGTAGGGTTTGACCCCCTACTAGATTATTTTTTGAATTTTTTTCAAACATGTGCCATCAGCTTGTGTGGGCTTTGAGGTAGGTAAAGAAGAATGCCTAGCTTTTCATGGACTAAGGTAAATAGGTGCCACCAACTTATGTGTGCTTTAAGGTAAGTAAACATCATGCTCTTTGAGGACTGAGGTAAGTAGATGCCACCAGCTTATGTGGGCTTTGAAGTAAATAAACATCCTACTCTTGAAAGATTGAGGTAGGTTATGTAATGCTACTAGCCTGTGTGGGCTTTAATAAGCGTCTTGCTTTTTAAGGACTAAGATAGGTAGCTGCCACTAGCTTATGTGGGCTTTGAGGTAGAGAAGCATTTTGCTCTTTGAGAATTAAGGTTGGTAGGTGTCACCAACTTGTGTGGGCTTTGGTAAGCATCCTACTCTTTTAGGATTGAGGTAGGTAGTTGCCACCAGCTTGTATAGGCTTTAAAGTACAGAAGAATCCTACTCTTTGAAGACTAAGGTAAGTGGGTGCCACCAGTTTGCGTGGGCTTTATTAAGTGTCCTACTCTTTGAAGACTGAGGTAGGTAGTTGCCACCAGCTTGTGTGGGGTTTGATAAGCATTCTGCTCTTTGAGGACTAAAAAGAAATGAGTTTAGATATCCTTCTTGGGTGATTTTCAATGCATAGATAAGGTCAAAGGTACTTACTTGATGCCTTTTGAGGTTTTTCAAAATCAAAAAATGGTACCTATAAGATACCTATAAATTTGACTTTTACCTACGAGAGCTGATACCTATAAGATGTTAAATGCTACATAATGCATGGAGATGCAAATGCTTGCCTAATTGATTCAAAGGTGATGGCTCTAAAGGCCAAATCGAATGACTGGTTTTGGGTTTTCTTTGACTTTGTTGAGGTAGCCTTTTGCCCAAGGTTCATTAATCTTGCTTTAGATTTTTAGAGGCTTTAAATGTTAAGATTATCCCCCCTTTGAAGGCACAGGAGGTCCATGACCACTTACTAAAGAGGTTTTGGGCATATTTTCTAGATGTAGGTTCCAAGAGCAAAAACAACTGTGGCCTTAAAAGTTCATTATTTGTGTTTAAACATGAAACAAAGTCCCTGCAAAGTTCTATCGTTCAAAGTAATGTTAGGAAATCCTTTTATTATTTTATTTATTTATCAAGCATTATTAATTAAATGATAAGTATGATGCAACATGAAATACAGTCTAGTAAAAGATTTTGCAAAAAATAAAGTAATATTTTTATTCAAAGAAAGAGAGTACAATTTGTGATGAACTTATAAAATTATGGAAGGTTTTGAAATACAAAAAGAGATATAAGAAGTCTTCATGGTCGACTGGCTCTGACATTGATGAGATGAATTCTCTGCTAAGTATTTTTGAAGATTTCTTTCGAGCAATTAATCCTTTTGGAGTTGGTCGACTCATAAAAAGATTTCTTCGATTGCCCCATGGTGGAATGAGGCCTCAAAGTTAGGCAGTTCCCATTTCTCGAGTGTAGGTGTGGATGAAGTTCTGGTAAGGTTGGTCAACATAGAACAAATGGACTAGGTTATGATTTAGGGTCTTAAATATAGGGAAGATTGGTTTTAGGCTAATGATGGTTTGGGCTTAACTTGGTTTGAATGAAGAGGTCTGACCACTTAAACTACCCTTTCAGGTTTTAAAATTAAACTGGTTTTCTTTTTTATTTCTTTTCATTATTTTTTGTTTTATTTTGTTGGTTTTTTTAGATTTTTGATTTTTTTGTGAGCGGTAGCCAAGGGACTAATAGGATGCCCTTTCACGTTTTCATCCTAAAGTCCTTTAAAGCATAGTATTTCATAAGAGAATAAAAAATTCACGATGTTGGGCAGGTCCCTGCCATCCATCTTAGTTAAGATTAAAGCTCTTCTAGAGAATATGCATTTCACCACGTATGGCCCTTCCCAATTTAGGGTCCATTTTCCACGAGTAACTTTATGTATCGAGAGAATTTGTTTGAGTACCAGGTCACCTTCTCGTAGCTGACGAGGATGGACTTTCCTATCATGGGCTCTCATCATGTGCTTTTGATATATCTACCCACGATAGATGGCTTTAATTCTTTTTTTCTGATGAGATTAGTTGCTCATATCATTTTTAACCCATTTAGCCTCTTCAAGTTACAATTCCATCAAGAATCTAAGTGAAAGAATTTCAACTTCAATTGGCGAGACAGCCTCCATGCCATAGACCAAAGAGAATGGGGTGGCACCCGTGGAAGTTCATACTACTATGCGATAGGCGTGTAAGGCAAAAGGCAAATTTTCATGCCAATCCTTGTATGTCTCAACCATCCTTTTAACTATGTTCTTGATGTTCTTGTTGGTTGCTTTCACTGCTCCATTCATCTTCAGACAGTATGGGACAGAGTTTTAATGCTGAATCTTGAACTGAGAGTAGACTGTTTGTATTATTTTGTTTTTTAGGTTGCATGCATTATCAGTGATGATCTATTCAGGAAGACCATACTACAGATGATGTCTTATTTTACAAATTTGCGCATGACAGATCTAGTGACATTGGCATAAGAAGTTACCTCTACTTATTTGGTGAAGTAATCAATCATGACCAAAATAAAGTAATGCCCATTAGAAGCCTTAGGGTTAATCAGTCCAATCATGTCCATGCCCCACATAGAGAAGGGCCATGGAGTGTTATAGCATGTAAGGGTATTAGTGGGACATGGATCTTATCAACGTAGATTTGGCATTTGTGACACTTTAGAGCCTAGTCAATGCAATCTTTTTCAAGTGTCAACCAATAATAAATTTATTGCATGACTTGTCTTGCCATTCGATGTCTATTAGGATGCATACCATAGATTCCTTCATGAATTTCTTTAAGTATTCTTTTGGCTTCAGAGGCATCCATACAACAGAGTAACACTTAATCCCAGCCTTTCTTGTATAAAATCTTACCATCTAAAATGAAGTTCACAGCTAATCATTTGATGGTTTTTTTATCAACTTTGATGGTGCCTTCTGAGTACTGTTGCTCTTTTATGTATTGAAAGATGTCATGATACCATGGCAAACCATCATTCTCTTCTTCAATATTCTGGCAATATGCTGAGGTTGAATAGATACTCATTTGGATAGGAGTAATGTCTGATACCTAATGGACTTTAAACATAGAAGATAAAATGGCCAAGGCATAAACAATTTGGTTCTCTTCTTGAGGTAGATTTTGAAAGCTAATATCATACTCTTTCTTAAACTCTGATATCAAATTCCCCTAGTGGATTAGTTTTCCATCACATGTTTGCTATTCTCCCTTCATTTGGTAAATGATGAGGGCTAAATCTCTAAACACTTGCAACGTTTGAATGCCCCTTTCAATGGCTGCCTAAAGTCCCATGATGCAAGCCTCATATTCGGCTATGTTATTGGTGCAGTCAAAATTTAATTTGGCTATGAAAGGGTAATGGTTTCCCTCAAGTGAGATAAGAATTGCCCCAATTCTATGCCCTAGTGCATTTGAAGTTCCATAAAGTACATCCTCTATGATGACCGACACTTGACAGTGTTTTCTACCTCAAATATGCACATCAAGTCTTTATCAGGAAACCCAAAGGTTAAAAGTTGATAGTCATTTTTAGGTTGACTTGCAAAACGTCTGCTATTACACTGCCTTTAATGTCATTTTGGTTCATATACACAATGTCGTACTCTGAAAGCATGACTTGCTATCTGGCCAATCTCCTAGACAAGGTGGGGGCTTCGCACAAATACTTGATGGGATCATGCTTGGCGATTAACCATGTAGTGTGGTAGAGCATGCATTGCCTTAACCTTTGGGCTATCCAAGCTAAAGCGTAACATAGCTTCTCTACAATGAATAATTATTTTCATATTCTATAAACTTTTTGCTCAAGTAATAGATAGCCTATTCCTTCTTTCCTGATTCATCATGTGGTCCTAATACATAACCCATTGACTTGTCTAGGATTGATATATATAGGATTAGTGGTCATTTGGGCACTGGTGGCATAAGTATTGAAGGGTTTGAAAGATAATGTTTGACTTATCAAAAGCTGTTTAGCATTCCTGATTTTATTCTCCAGGATTTTGTTTCTTTAGTAGCCTAAAGATCGGATCGCATTTATTGATCAACTGAGATATGAATTAGTCTATGTAGTTTAGTCTTTCTAAGAAACTTCTTGCTTCCTTTTGAGTTCGAGGTGGTGGTAGGTTTTAAATAGCGTTAACCTTGTCAGGATCCACTACTATTCCTTTCTTGCACACAATAAACCCCAATAATTTACCAGAGGTGACACCAAATGTGCATTTGCCAGGATTTAGCTCGAGTTGGTATTTGCGTAGCCTTTAAAGAATTTTTGTCAAATTGGCAACATGTTCACTCTCTTTTGGCGATTTGGCAATCATGTCATCCATGTAGACCTCTATATTTTTGTGTATAAGGTCATCAAACAATGTTACCATAGCCTTTTGGTAAGTTACCCCTACATTCTTTAACTCGAAAGGCATCACTTTATAATAGAAAGTTCCCTACATGGTCATGAAAGTGGTCTTTGCCATGTCTTTAGCTGCCATTTTGATTTGATTATAGCCTAGAAACCTATCCATGAAAGAAGATAGTGCATTTTTGGCAGTGTTGTCTACTAAGGTATCAATGTGAGGTAAAGAAAAATTATCCTTGGGGTTGGCTCGATTCAGGTCTTTATAGTCCATACACATTCGCACTTTACCGTCCTTCTTAGGAACTGGGACTATGTTGGCTACCCATTTAGGATATTTGGGTACCTTGAGAAATCCTACTTTAAATTGCTTCTTGACTTCTTCCTTGATCTTAAGGAGCATTTCTGGTTTCATCCTCCTTAACTTTTATTAGATTGGTTTGCATTCAGGTTTCAGGGGAAGTTTATGAACCACAATATTGGTATCTAGTCCAGGCATGTCTTGATAGGACCAAGCAAACACATCTTGATATTTTAGAATAAGACTTATTAGTTCAGCTCGAGTTTATGGCTTTACAGACGTTTTGATTTTACCTTTTTTTAGGTTTTTTATGTTTTAAGGTTTATGGTTTCAATGGATTCTTCATGAGGCAATATTTGTTTTTTTTCCCTATTCAACTAGTCTCAATAGGTCTAAGGGTATGGGGTTCTCTTTAGGGTTCTTTTTAGATTTAACCTTACCGGCACAGATTGGTTGCTCGAAATCAATTCCTAAGGTTTCAGTACAAAGATTTATCTCACCTTTATTGGGGTACCTAAAAATATGGAAAAGAACAATATAGATAGAAGAAAAAGAGTCCAAGGTTAGCAAAATTTATGAACATAAAGAAAGAATGCAAAATGCTTAGTCATTTTTATTGATAATACTTAATAAAAACTGCCTATACAAAGGATCTTGCAATGCTTTTGGGCTAGAGCATGTAAGTTTAATTCATAACATTACTTTGAAATAGACTTGAACAATACAAAAATCTCAGTCTCAGTCCAAACACTTAGACCAAACGTTGGAGGGCACAAACTAGTCTTTCAACTTGCATTTGACATTTTTGGCTTGCCAATCGTATTGATGGAGATATCCTAAAATGCTTTATTCAATATGAGCAAAGCACAAGCAGAGCCACTATTTACATGTCCCTTTAAGTAGAAACCTTCCTGAAGTGGTGGGAATATTATTGGCTCATCCTTCATGTCTCGTTCGAATGAGCAAGCCATTCTTCTTTCACGATTCTTCTGAGCTAGCTTTCTTTTCTACTGTGCACTGGGCTTGAATCCTAACCCTCTTTTGTCGATTTAGTTAACCACTTTCAAGGTTTACCAATTCTTTAAAGGCATTTTCTGAGTCTCTTTATAGCTTGGGCACCCTTACCGATAGTATTTACATGTCCTTTTAAGTAGAAACCTTCCTAAAGTGGTGGGAATATTATTGGCTCATCCTTCATGTCTCATCCGAATGAGCAAGCCATTCTTCTTTCATGATTCTTCTGAGCTTGCTTTCTTTTCTACTGTGCACTAGGCTTGAATCCTAACCCTCTTTTGTCAATTTAGTTGACCATTTTCAAGGTTTACCAATTCTTTGAAGGCATTTCCTGAGTCTCTTTATAGCTTGGGCACCCTTACCGACAGTCAACTTCAAACCTATGTGAGTACTCTCTGATAGGCAAGGCTAAACTATTGGAAATCCTTCTTTGATATAAGTGTCACAACGTAACCCAAGGTGGATCCTCACGGATCTATGAATGCGTATGACTTAAAATATTTTCTTAACTTGGAAATGTCTTCTTGACTGAGACTATTCTTTGGCGTTATGATGAGAATGAGAAAGTACAAATTCTTGAGTTATGACACAGTGATGGGGACCATAAGATGAATCACTCATCTTATTGGTCTCGTATGACCATCATGAAATGGCCAATGCTTGGAGTTGCCATCGATCATTTTGGGCTAGGCATGATCGGATGCCTATTGAGACCTATGTTTTGAGATATGAACTTAAAATATCGATCCCATGGTCTACGTAATGCAAAGATTCACCATTTGGGTTCGGGAGTTGGTTACACACAATGAGGTATGAACCTCTTTGCGATGCCCAAAATTGATACCTTACTAGCTATGTCTTATCTCAGTTTTGATTATTTCGATCTTATCTTGTCATTATTTGATATAACCCTCTTTTAATGCATGAATCTTATAGAAATACATATCTAGGTTTTGATGAAAAAGATATAATCTCATATATGCCCCAGAGAAATAGGGAATATAGGGATTTTCTATAAAAATGACCTCTGGATAAAATAGGGAATATAGGGATTTTCGATAAATATGACCTCTGGATTTTACTTTGAAAATAAAATGTTCCACTTTGGGCACTGGAGAGATACCCACACGACACGTTATCTTTAGTTTTATTTGAAATGATTAGAAACATGAATGCAAATAATCATCACAAAGAAATCATGTTAGTAAGGCAATAAATGAAGTAACATAACATGGATTGTTCAATGCAATGATAAAGAAAATGGGTGGACTAGTAGAATTTATCTTGCTATTGGCATCATTATGTGGGAATAACTGAATCGACAATTTTTGAGATGCATCTAGGTTTCCTGATGAAACAAGGTTTGTTTGACATATTCATAGAAGTCTGAGAAGGAGAAAAAAAGATTAATTGTAGTTGAAAGACAGGGTTAAAGTATCCCTTCAAAAAGATGGGGTTAGAGTGTCCCCATGGATGACAAATAATTTTGACAAGGGGAGATTTTTAGATCTTGACAATTTGAAAAAGCGGGGTTGGAGTATCCCCTCGAAAGGTCGAGGTTGGAGCATCCCCAAAAGTGACACGTCTGACACTCTTTAAAAAAGTCGAGTTAGAATAAAACCTTGTAATTTAAAAGATGGGTGAGCATTTTGATGACTTTTGGTGAAAGAAATTATTATGAATAAGGATGGTAAAGATGTAAAATGTGTTTGTGCCTTGATACGAGCCAATAAGAGGTCAAAGCATGTTCTCAAGTTTGATCGGAGTGATATGGAGACATTCAAATGTCTCAAGACAAAATTCGGAAAAACAACTCAATTTTGACCAAAACCAGAAATAAGGGATAGCATCGCGCTATCTTGCTTCCCAAATTTATTCTAAATTGGTTCGAAGGATTTAGAAGGTGGACAAGACACTATTATAAAGGTAACTCGATGAGGGTTAACCTAAAAATATTCCCTATATCCCAAAAGTCATTTTCTAGGGGAATAAATTTTCAAGTTCGGACTGATTAAGCTGCTGGCAGAGCATATAAGGGACAAGGTGTGTCAAAATTCAAAAAATCACCCCAGACTCATTTGACATCAAAAAATTGCAAATAATACCTTTCTAGTAAGGGAATTTCAAGAACGTTTTAGAAAAAATGTTTGAAAAATTTGGAAAAATTATTTAGTGGGTCTGAACGACCCATCTAGAATACATGTTTGGATTATAGAGGTTCTAGATAGTTTAGATTTGAAAAATCATAACTCTCTCATTTGGAATGATCCGGGGGCAAATAAGATATCGTTTTAAAGATAATTCAATCTGCATTGAGATAAAAATATCAAAAAATTCATGAAAAATTGTTTAGGATTTTAAAATGATTTTTCAATTTGCAATGGTTGTGCTACCAGTGGGGACAAAGCAAAGCATGGGATATCTCTTATTTTTTATGTCTATGGGTCCAAACTCGAGTCATTGACATTTAAATGTCTATGATTGAAGGGAAAGAGTGGCATGAGCATCACAAGTTCATTTGCATAGCCCTGGAGTAGTTTTGGATGATGAAATAGCTTATTGATCATACCACTCAAGGTTTTGACTCAAGAAAAAGGCACAAACATTTAGGGAATAATTTTAAGACCATTTTCATTTCAAAATCAGAAGATTTGAGCTTG
>JBBYHL010464590.1:0-14297 GCA_038381835.1 Adansonia madagascariensis | reverse complement strand
ATGAAACTTTTCTAGAACCCATTTTGGAAGTTTAAATGCAGAATGCAACAATTTCAGCCGTAGTTTATATAGAAATTCGAAATTACAGGTAAGAAACTGCTGAAAGGCGAACAAAATAGAAGTGATCGTGAAAGCAGCTAGATCCTAATAGTATGTAGCAAGCAACACTTACAAGGAGAAAAAAAAATCTAATTTCTACCCAAAAAACCTTAAAAACTTCTCTTCAGTACACACAAAATCCATCCTTCTGTTACTAATGCTGAATAACCAGGAAGAATTAGAGTCTAAAAATTAATCCCAATTATAAAAAAAAAAAAAAAAACGAAAAGTAAACATAATTATTATGAAAAGGAATTTTTTTTTTTTTATGCGCATGAACAAGAATTTTAAACTAACCAGAAAATATTTATGTTAAAAAAAAAATCTGGTTTAGGAAACCATTCTTTTCTATCAGTAATGCTGAACACCTAACAAAACCAGATTTGTTAATAAAACCAAAAACAAGCACACAAACAGAATAGTACCAGTTATGGAAATTTAAGAATTAAGAGAAAAAGGGAAACAATTTTTCCAGAAAAAAAAAAGGAAAAAAGAATAAGCACTTACTATACTAAGATCAGATCTTGAGGCAACAGGGAAGGATCTCCGAGAAGCATTGTGGTAAATCCGAGCACAAATTAAACGTGTACAAACAAACACTATGAACATAATACTCATTGCGAAACCTATTAATGTCATCACCAAATTTATCCCTGCTGATATCATTTTATGTATGTCCTAACTCTTTATAAAAATATATATATTTAATTGGAAAAAAAAGGGGGGTGAAAAATCAACTTCTCATGCTTATTACAACCAATAAGAAGAAGACTGAAGCAATTCTGAGATAACCCATTTTCGGTTCCCGCAGTCTGAAAATGAATTTGAACCCTTTAGCTTGAGTGGCAATGATTTTTTAGCGAGACAAGAAGTGAAGGAGTTTGAGGTTTTGTGACTATTTCATTGTTGGAAAGAGAGAGAATCCAATTCATGAGGCAAAAAACGAAAAAATTTGTTGGATGAAGAGCGGGATATTTTATAAGATAGATCTAAATTTTAGTTTCATTTGGAGCCAAAAAGGGGAGGATGAAGTTGATCCAAATAAGAATGATGCTTCTACTAAATGACGGCGAAAATTTTTCAATTTTATAAATTAATTGAAATTTTTATATATTATATTTGTTTAATTATCTAAAAATATTTTTAAATATATATATATTATTTTAATAGAATTTAAAATTTTTATTACAATAAATGAAATAAATTTTCTTTTCTATTTTATTCTCTTTTATGAGAATGATTTTACTTTTAACTTGTGAATTGTGGACTTTACATTTGCATCACAATGTCACATTAATTTTTTTTATATATTTATAATAATGTTAATAAATAAATAATTTAATTATGATTATTTATAATTATAAATGAACCCTTACTGTATTGGAATTTGAGTAATGTCACAAGCACTTTTTAAAATTAATTAAATTATTCTTTATAAAATATTTTACATTAGATGCGATAATTAATTTGATGAATTTCAACACATTAAAAAATAAATTAACTAATATAATAATTTTAAAAATATATATTTTTTAGGAAAACCCATATATATATAATGTTATAGTTACTTATATATGTAATTAGTTATATAAAATATCTTACGTAATTATTCATATATATTTAGTTGTTCATTTATTCAAAACTTTTTATCATTTACTTATAAATTTTTTATTATATAATTATACAAATTTATGTGCTATTTTAAATTTAAACAAATTGGAAAAAATAACAAAGCTTTTTTAAATTACAACAATACAATTTATAATTATAATTAAGTATATTCATATAGAATTAATACTCGTTAATACCGCTTCAAATTAATCACAAATAATCAAATAAATAAATAAATCAAAGTAAAACTGAATAAATTTAGTATAAATTGAACCAATCCACACAAGTGATTCCTACCCTTAAGTTTGCATGACGATGGAAATGATTCCATCATGTCACATTTCACAATAGAAAAAAAAAAAATAAAATCCCATGCAGTTTCTGAATCCAATTGCATCTTTTTTACCTTTTTCGTTTCATTCTTTTTTTCCTTTTTTGTAAGACCTTTTTTTTTGTACTTTTCTTTTTTTTTTCAGGAAAAATAAACTACAAATTTTTAATTGAGTTTTGGAGGTGTTTACGGAAGTTTTTTATTAAAATATTATTAAAAATTCTTAAATTGTTTTGTTATATCGATTTTTTAATATTATATATTTTTTCATGTAGAAATAGACACCTAATGTATCTATTTCTCAACATAAAATTTTGTTTTTCCTGTACAATAATTTTTTTATTTTTTTGAATAGTTGGAAAATTGATACTTGATGACTTTTCAAACAATAAATATTTTTTTTAAGTAGTTATATTAATTTTTTTAAATAATGATATTAAAAAATATTTATATGGGGAACACGAGAATATACGTATAATTATATAAATTTCTTCAAAAATTTGAAAAAAAGAAAATAAATTCATAATTATTAAAAAACAGAGAAACCAAAAAAAAATAATTATAAAGAAAAAAATAATAACTATTAAAATTATTAATAAAAATTATAATTATATTTTTACCCTTGATTTTATTCTTTCTTTGCTGTTGCTTTTTTTTTTACGTTCTTAATGAAATCGACCATTCCCATATATATAAAAACTATAGATTATATATAAAAATTATATATATTGAAAATAGTATTTATAAATAATAAAATATTAAAAAATATTTTTTATTAATCCTAAGTTAATATTTGAAAATAATAAAAAATAAAAATATATTTTATATTAAATCTTGAATTATCATTTACAAATAATAAAAAATAAAAATATTTTATATTAAATCACTATTTAAAAACTAATAAAAAATAAAAAATTTTTATATCAAATCCCAAATTATTATTTACAAATAATAAAAAATAAAAATCTTGAATTATATTTTATATTAAATCTTGAATTAGTATTTAAAAATAATTTAATACAAAAATATTTTATATTAAATCCTTATTTACTATTTAAAAACTAATAAAAATAAAAATATTTTATATTAAATCTTGAATTAATATATTATATATAATATTGTATATAATATATTATATATGTTATATATAATATATAATATAATAATTTTTTAGAGAATAATTTTGATTTAATATTAAATATTAAATTTTTTATTATTTTTATGTTAATCGAGTATTTAATATAATTCGAGATTATTTTATAATTCGAGATTTAATATAATTTTTTTAATATATATAATTTATATGTAATATAAATAATTATATATTTATGTAATATATAAGGGGTCGGTTATAATATGTGGGGAGAAGGTTCTCTTTCGAAAGAATAATATATTATATATTATATATTATATATATTAATTCAAGATTTAATATAAAATATTTTTATTTTTATTAGTTTTTAAATAGTAACTCAAGATTTAATAAAAATTATCTTTTAATATTTTATTATTTGTAAATATTATTTTTAATATATAATTTATATATTTATATATACAGTTTATATAAACGGGGAGGGTCAGCTCTATTAAGAATGAAGAAAAAAGCAACAACAAAGAAAAGAATAAAATCATGGGTAAAAGAGAATTACAATCTCTTTATTAATAATCCTAATAATTGTTAATTTTTTCTTTAAAATTTTTTTTTGTTTTCTCTCTATTTTAATAATTATTAGTTATTTTTTTTTTTAGAATTTTTTCAAAAATTTATATAATTGTAATTATTTTTGTTATACGTGTTTTTCCAACGTAAATATTTTTAATATAACTATTTAAAAATTTTCGATTGTTGGAAAATCGGCTAATGTATTGAAGATTTTCCAATATTCAACTAGGAGATCAGAACTTCTACCTGATTTATTGATTGAAAAAAATTTTGGGAAATCGGCACATTGGGTGCCGATTTCTCAATGCAAAAGAATATATGTAAGTAAATAATTAAAGCTGTTTGCGGAACTTAATTGATTTTTTTTTAATTTTGTGATGAGGAAAAAAACCAAAATAAGGAACGAAATAAATAGGAAATGGGAAAAAACTGTATAAAGATAAATTCGAATAAAAGGGTCATAATAAAAAGTAAAATATATATGTGATTTCTTTTCATTTTACTTTTGTTTCTTTCCTGATCATTTCTCTCTCAATTCTTTATTTTTTGTTTAAAAAAAAAAAAAGAAGTTAAAAAGACTTATTGCCTATTAGAATTTTCACACCTGCAACGTAAGTAGAAAAGGAAAAGAATGTTAAAAATATATGAAAGGGAAGAAGTTATCTTAATGATTATTGGTTAAAAATTATACGTAGTTTTTAAAATATTTATTTTTAATGTTAAAGAATAGTAAAAGACATAAACATTTTTATCAATATATAATTTTATCTAATGTTTTGCTTTTTATATAATTATACTTAACTGAATTGATATCATTAAACTCATCACATTAAACTCATTTAAGAATTTTATAATAATATAAATAAATATAATTTTAATTTTAATTTTAATATAATTTTTTTAATTAAATTAATATCATTTAATTTGTCATATCATATTTATCTAAAAATTTTATGATAATATAGGTATAGATATAACAAAATATAAAGTTGCATTAATTAAAAAGGTCTATTAGGCACGCGAATAGAATCTCCCACTCATAATTGACAATATTGCATCGATTTTACCGATATGCATCTAGTCTATGTTACATGGGCTCAACACTTTAAGGTGCCATAGTTGTGCCAACACTACACGAAATGGATACGGACATCAAATACGTGTCAAACTTTTTTGGTTTGTGAAGGTGGCTACTAACTGCGTTGGCAGTGGTGGTTCGTAACAATGAGGTTTTTTTTGGGGGCTTCAAGAGGGGTGAGGAGGAAGAGCAAGTGGTGCGAATGACATACTAAAAAATGGAGCCATTTGGGGCAGCAGAATGCGATGTTTTTGGTTTAGTTGTTGGGTTTTTTATTCTAGATCTAGGCCTTTGGAAGTATTTTTTTCAAAATTATTGTTGGAAAAATTATAAGAGATAAAAGGAATCTGTGGGTGAAATTTGGTGAAAATTAAACACGACTCAAGGGCGAAAATTAGAGACAAGCGTAGCAATCCGTTGCCAAGTCCTAAATTTTTTTATACAGTTGAATTTGTAAAGAGAATTTAAAGATAAATAAGGGAAATTTAAAGAAAGAAAGAAAGAAACGGAAAGGAAAGAAATAAATAATTAAATAAATAAAAGAAAATTTTGTCCCCCAACAAAAGGGGGTCGTAGGCTTTTTCATATTTTGGCCCTTTAATTGATTATATAACATCTAATATCAAGGATTTAAGGTTACTACAACACAAATATTTAATATTTAATATTTAAATTTGACATTAATTATGAAAAATAAATTTAATTATCCAAAAAAATTAAAGGTTTTTGGACAGGCAAATAGAAAAAAATGCACATAAGATATTGTATTAATATATTTTTATGACTTTTAAATAACATATTTTTTTATCTATATCCTATTTCTGAAAATATTTTAGTAGACTTCGTGCAAAGCTTTAAACAAATAAAAAGTGTGACCCTTAAATTCGTATTTAAAATTAAAAAATTAATACATATTTATCAAAGTTTTTCAATTTTTAATTTAATTAATCTTATTTATTCAATTTATCTTAAAATATATATTGTATTTAAAATTACAAATAAAACATTGTTCTATTAAATCAGATTTATCTTAAATTCAAAAGACTATCAAATTTGTCTAGATTTATATTTAACAATTTTTTTTTTTTTGGCAGAAGAACGAGAATCCATCGTTAAACAAAATATATCAACAAGTTAAGGCCAGCTATATGGGGTTCTACGTGATGCAGCCATGCATGCCAATTTTGCCTCTCTTTAGCGAAAGTATGCCATTTTGAAGTGAACTGAATATGCACGCCGAAATATGCAAGTCGTAAGATATCCTCCAGTGCTGGTTGCATTGCCCAACGAACCTTCATTCTTCCCTAGATGATGTGCTTCCATTTATTTTGAACATCCCTGCACACAACAGAGATGGTGTCAAATGTAGAAGGCATATAATAACTTTTTGTCCCAATTTGATTGGTTTAAGGGCAAACACTAATAATGAAAACCAATGCATGAAGAATTGTGAATGAATAAATGAAAAAGGCAGCATTTGCTGACATGCATGTAGTGAATGAGTAATTAACTAAGCATAAACATGAGGAAATCAATACAGAGGCAAGAATTCGAGAAATCTGAGTTGTGACTTCAACATTGTCATCCAAAAGCTCGAACTTTGATTTTTATTCATAGTCAGGGCATATAACCATATATACAAAACCTCATAAAACAGCTAAAAGATTGGATCTGCAACATTCCATTGCCCTAGATATTTTACTGCTTCTGAGCATTTTTTGATTCCACACTTACAAAATGCACAAAGCAACCACAACAAGTCGTCTTTGTGAAAACCGCACTACCACAATATTCGAATCCTTCCAAGAGTCCTTTAATCATACGATAAAGGGATTATTTCCAGTCTATTTGCAGTTGAAGTTCCCAATGTCGGTTCTAATGCTAATGCTAGGAGACTTGGCTAGTTGAAGTGTGAAATTCCCTTTACGACTTCCTAGCTTAGTATAATGCAACGGAACATTCGATTTTGGTTCAATTTGAAGTACACCAGCTTCGAATAAGTTTTGAACTCTCCTTTTGAATGCATTGCGATTTTCCATAGAATGCCCTTGTAACCCCACATGTAATTGCAATGGGCATTTAACATTTAGGATAAGGAGTTTGTAGGAACAAATGTGCACAGGTATAATAAATTGTCTTTGGAACAGGAGAGAGAACAGTCCTCCATAGGTTATCGCAACATAGCTTAATATAAATCTTGACTAGCCTGACTTAAAATGATAGGTATATCCCTTATTTCTATATAAATTTTTATATCATTATTCTCTTATTTTAGGGGCCACATCGTTATTATTCTATTTATTTTCTATTTTTCATGTATAGGGACTGAGTTGTCGCGATGAGCTACTCACTTGACTTACCTTAATTAGTTATTACGAAATGACCATTTACATTAGAGTCACCACCAATCTTATTTTGGCCAAGTGAGATTAATCACCTGTCGAAGTTTGCATTTCGAGGGTTGCAAAACTCTTGAAAATAAACTTCGAGGTCCACGTCGATACCAAAGATTATATGAAAAAGTCCAGGAGTCGATTACAAACATGAGTAAGGATCGACTTTCTCATGATGCCTGAAAATTGGTTTCTTATTAATCACGTATTAATTTAAATTTTGATTTTTATTTGGTTTCAATATTTCATATTTAATTATAATTCCCATATATAATATTTTATTAAACAAATTTATTATTTCGAGAAAGTCAGTTTTTTAATATTTATGAAAATTAAAATATTTGTTGCACCGTCCTAAAGAACGGAAGAATATGAAAATTTTTATCATTCTCTTTCGTACCCCGTTGCATAGCTGGGGAATATGAAAGATTTTAAAAATCAAAATATCTTTTGTATCCTACTGGAAAACGAGTAGAATACAAAAGGTTTTATTTTTATGAAAATTGAAAATCCTGACTTTCTTTTTAAGAAGGATATCTCTCTAGTAAAATAATCTGTAAAATCTCTCTTACATGTTAGGAGAAATTCTATGTATTATTTTAACTAGGAGACATTGCCTTAGTTTTCTAAAATTTTTTGATTTTATTAAAAATATTAATGGAATATCCTAAGACCCGAAAATGGGTTTAGCATGACAAACTAATCCCTAATGTGTACTTTTAACATGAAATTATCTCAATAATCACATAGGACTTTATTCTAATGCAAAATGACAAAAATGCCCCTAGGGTATACTTTTGACATGAAAGTATTCTGGTAATCCTAAAAAACTTGAAAATGATCGTAAAAGGATGAACCTATCCTAAATATACATATTTTACATAAAAGCATCTCGACGACTATATCCGACTCAGTTCTAAAAAAAATAAATGCCCCTAGAGTATACCTTTGACAAAAAGTATCCTAATACCCTAAAGGTCGCAAAAATGATCATAAAAAAGTGAAACTATCCTAAATGTATGCCTTTGGCATAAAGCATCCCAATGACTATCTAAGACTTGGTTCTAGAGAAAATTACCAAGATGCCCATAGGGTATACCTTCGATGTGAAAGTGTCTCTAAAGGTTATGAAAAGGATCACCAAAAAGTGAACATGTCCTAAATGTATACTTTTGGCATAAAAGCATCCCAGTGACTATCTAAGACTTAGTTCTAGAGAAAATTACTAAAATGCCTCTAGAGTATACCTTCGACGTGAAAATATCTCGATAATCTTAAGGACTCCAAAATGACAAGAAATGATTATTTCACCATAAATGGGGAAATTAAAATATTAAAATTGACTTAAAATGCAAAAATTACAATGAAGCCCCTAAACTTTTCAAAATTATATTTCATACCCTAACAGAAAACTGAAAAAATATGAAAAATTTTGATATTTTCTACAGCCCTTTGAAAGATCGGAGGAATGTTAGAAATATTTCAACATGACAAAAAAAAGGATCATTTTATCCCTAAAATGGAACGATTTGCCATATGGTATCTAAATTTTTCTAATTTTGCAACTTGATCCTTATACGAAAAATACACCACAAAAAATCATCAAACATATGAAAATCAACATGTAAAATATGGTAAACATAGTCATGATGATTTGGCCAAGCATCCTTGGCCTTGAAATAACTTTTTCCATTTTTTGCAAACTAATCTCTAAACTTTGAAAAATTACAAAAAGGTCCCTAAAATGTGAAAAATGCCTAAAACACATTTAAAAATGCATGAAACACTCATCCCATGGTACTAGGTAGTTTCAACCAAGGACTTTCATCATGTCACCCCAGCACACATCCCATTGACCAATCAAACACTGTAAAGTACAATATGAGGGGGCAACCAGGAATAGGTGGAACTAAAACTAGAGGATTTGCCAGATATGGTTTCACCTTTATGAATGCCATTTGGCAATCATTATTCCATTCTCCTGGATTGTGTTTATAGAGAAGCTAAAAAAATTAGACCATATTTGTCCATGAGCTTGGAAATAAAATGAGCAGCGTAATTCAATCTCCTGAGGAAGTTTCTTACTTCTTTTTTAGTGCATGGAAGTGGCAACTCCTGAATGGCTCTAATCTTGTCAGGATCAACCCTAATCACTTTTCACTTATAATGAAGCCCAATAACTTCTTTGATCTTGTGCTAAAATTACATTTTGCCATATTCAACTTTAATTGATATTTTTTCAGTCTTTTAAACAATTTTCACAAATCTATGGCATGCCTTTCCTTTTAAGGCTACTTGGCAATCATATCATCCATATATACTTCAATCTCTTTATGCATCATATCATGGAATAAAGTGACCATTGCCCTTTGGTAAGTTGCCCTAGCATTCTTTAACATAAACGACATCACTTTATAACAAAAAGTACACTAAACTGTCACAATTGTGGTTTTTTCCATGCCTGCAGATGCTATGTTAATTTGATTATAACTTGCACATTTTGACTCTTCTATCTTTTTTAGGAACAAAGACAATATTAGCAATCAATTCTAGACACATTGCTACTTCAAGAAATCCGACATCAAATTGTTTTTTCATCTTTTCTTTAATTTTCAACAACATTTTAGGCTTGATCCTCCTCTGCTGAATCGACTTGCATCTTGGTTTTAAAGGTAACTTATGAACCACTATTTCTAGATCTAAACCTGGCATATCCTGATACGACTATGCAAAAACATCAAGAAAACTCCTAAAGTAAACTTATAAGCCCTTATTTAATGGTAGGCATGATAATAGTTCCTATTTTGACCTCTTTTCTATTATTATCATCTCTTAAGTTTAAAACCTCTGTGGGTTTCTTGTGGGGCATTATTCACCTATCTTTTTGCTCAATGGCGCCAGAGTGTAATCATCAACATCTTCTTCGAGATTACCCTTGTTCAAGCAAATAGACCATTCAAAATCAACCTTTGAGTCCTAAATGAGGTCTTTTGCGTTTTTGTTGTTAGAGGGATCTATAAAAGTAAAAAGAAAACAAGAATAAGCAAACAAAAACATGGGTGATTCATGTATGTGTATGTAGAAGAAAAAAAGAATATTGTTAAGAAAGAAACTGAATATACACAAAAAATTCATACATTTCATTTATGAAAATGGTGATATGACATTTTTAAGCCCTTTAGAAAAAGATCCTCATATGTTTTGGGCCAAAAGAAATAAGGAGAGTTCTTAGAATTACTTTGGATTAAGCCTAGACATTATCATTCTTTTAATAATGGTCCAATTCATCCAGACATATCTAAGGGGCAAAGATGGATTCCACATTTTTTTCCAATTTTAATTTTTTCTCAATTTTCTAAAATATATAATCAAAAAAATTATATACTAATTTAACAATTATTTCTCTCATTTTCTCTTTAATAAAATTTATAGGTCTTAATTTTCAGTACAAAATCATAATTTTTTTCTTGGATCATAATCTAGCAAACAATTCAGTAGATTTAGTTAATGTTTTTCGATCATTTATCTGTATTAGAATTGCAATCTGATTAAGTACAAAAGTCAATCAAATTAATTGATCAATTACTTGGATAAGAACATAAATAATTGATTAACTGACGAAGTATGCCTATAGTTTTCATGGAATTTTATAAATACACAAATAAGGAATTTTTTCACGCTAGTGTAAAATTAATTTAATTTTATATTATTTTTTATTTTTAATATAATTTATATTTATTTAATCCAATTTTTTTGGTAGATACAAACGAAATTTTGAATTAATTAAAAATATCAAATTACTTATTTATACAAAAAGTTCACCAATTAAATATATAAACTAAGAGTAGTATTCTCAATTATTCGATATAAAGATATTGGATTGAATGACTGGTACATTATATTATTAAATCTAATTTTTGAATTGTAAAAATATTAATTGCATATATTTATATATATGTATTCCAAAGTCCCTACTTAAAAAGATAAAATAATTATCTAAGTAACTTATGACATTAAAGATTTGGAAATTAATTAAAAGTAAAATCTCATCCCCTTCGTATTGTTAATAAATAGAATTTGGGACACCCAAAAAGTGGGTGATTAAAAAAGGCTTTTTTTTTTATAAAATGTAGGTAATTTTTTAAGAAAAAGTAAAACTAGTTTTTTTTTATATAAATTAGTTATTTTGAAACAATTTTATTAATTATTTAAAATTTTTCTTAAAACTCTTAGGGTGACTTGGCAATCATATCATCCACATATAATTCAATCTCTTTATGCATCATATCATGGAATAAAGTGACCATTCCCTTTGATAAGTTGCCCTAGTAGTTTTTAACCTAAACGGCATCACTTTATAACAAAAATACACTAAACTATGACAAATGTGGTTTTTTCCATGTCTGCTAGTGCTATGTTAATTAGATTATAACTCGAGAATTTGTCCATGAAAGAAAATAGATAGTTCTTTGCAGTGTTGTCAACCAATGTTATGAGGAAGAAGGAATTATCCTTTGGGCTTGTTCGATTCAAATCTCGATAGTCTATACACATTTTAACTCTTCTATCTTTTTTAAGAACTGGAAGAATATTAGCAACCAATTTTGGATACGTTGCTACTTCAAGAAATCCGGCATCAAATTGTTTTTTCACCTTTTCTTTAATTTTCAACAAAATTGTGAGCTTCATCCTCCTTTGCTAAACCATCTTACATCTTGGCTTTAAAGTTAACTTATGGACCACTATTTCTAGTTCTAAACCTAGCATGTCCTGATATGACCATGCAAAAACATCACAAAACTCCTAAAGTAAACATATCAGTACTTTTTTAAAGGTAGGCATGACAATAGTTCCTATTATGACCTTTTTTCTATTATTATCATCCTCTACGTTTGTAACCTCTGTGGGTTCCTCGTGGGGCATTATTCACACATCTTCTTGCTCAATCAATTTCATCAAATCAAGCAGCATAGTATAATCATCAGCATTTTCTTCGAGATTACCTTCGTTCAAGCAAATAGACTTTTCAAAATCAACCTTTGAATCCTAAATGAGATCATTCACTTATTTTCGATAGAAGGATCTATAAAAGTAAAAAAGAAAACAAGAATGAGCAAACAAAAATATGGGGTGATTCATGTATGTGTATGTAGAAGAAAAGAAGAATATTGTTAAGAAAGAAACTAAATATACACAAAAAGCTCATGCATTTCATTTCTGAAAATGATAGTATGGCATTTTTAAGCCTTTTAAAAAAAATCCTCATATGTTTTAAGCCAAAATGAACAAAGAGAGTTCTTAGAATTACTTTGGATTAAGCCTAGACATTATCATTCTCTCAATAATGGTCCACTTCATCCAAACATATCCAAGAGGGCAAGATAGATTCCACAATCGTCCTTCGGCTCTTCATCACTTGATTCAATAACATTCACTTAAAAATTCTCAAAAGCTGGAGTGATCATCCTTATATTATCCTTCGCTTTTTTCCTTAAGTCACTAGATTATGACCCCTCCATAATAGAAAAAAGCTTTTTAGGGAAGGGTAAAGAATTGAATCCTGACTAAAAGTTCCTTTCTCTATCTTTTTCTTTTGATTCCCTTTGGGCTTAAAGCCTAATCCATACTTTTTCCTTTTTGCCGATCACTTGAATAGATTAACTTATCCCTTATAGATATTTTCCAAATTCTTTCCCTGCTCAGGCAACTTTTCCCACTATAAGTTTTAAGCTCATGCGAGTGCTTTTAGAAAGTCCGGGCTTTGAAAGTGAAGATCCTTCTGCAATGAAAGTAGCATTGATAATTTCAAATGCCCTAAATAAGCACTCTTCTGCTTCGGCATTAACTTTAATATATGGCTTCAATTGAAGTCCTGGAAATTATATCTTCCTTCCCATAAATACTAACCAATTTATCATCCACTATAAATTTGACTTTTTGATGAAGGGATGATTGTGTATCTAGTAGTGATTGAAAATACCCTTTTAGTTTGTCATAAAAATACGAAACGAGAAAAGAGATGTGATATCCAAATTGAAAAAAGAGATCCAAACAAGGAAGCGAGATCCAAAAAGAAATACAAGCTCTATCAGTTATAGAAAACAAAAAAGAAACTTTGTTAGAAAGAACCATAATCTCGTATGAAACAAAAACATTAGGACTTCGCATTATCGTTTAGGGTTCCCAATTGGTGTTTTGGAGATAAATAGAGAGGGGAAATGCCAAACAACACTAAAGATAAAGAGACCTAATTATGGTAACTTCCAATCGTAGAATAGAGGGTCTGGTTTGGGATAATAAATGCATAGTTGACTAATTATTTGGAGGGGGGAGAATAAATGAATAAAACAGGGTTTAATGCTAAAGGGTGTCATGTAGGTTTTAGGTTAGTTCCACATTTTTTGTCCAATTTTAATTTTTTTTCAATTTTCTAAAATATATAATTATAAAAATTAAATACTAATTTTAACAATTATTTCTCTCTTTTTCTCTTTAATAAAATTTATAAGGCTTAATTTTCAGTACAAAATCATATTTTTTTTCTCAGATCATAATCTGACAAACAGTTTGATCGATTTAGCTGATGTTTTCCCATCATTTATCTGTATTAAAATTGTAATCTAATTGAGTACAAACGTCAATCAAATTAATCGATCAATTATCATGATAAGAATGCAAATAATTGATTAACTAATGAAGTATGCCTATAATTTTCATGGAATTTTATTAATGCACACATGAGGAAATTTTTCACGCCAGTGTAAAATTAATTTAATTTTATATTATTTTTTATTTTTAATATAATTTATATTTATTTAATCCAATCTTTTTTGTAGATACAAATGAAATTTTGAATTAATTAAAAATATCTAATTATTTATTTATAAAAAAGAGCACCAATTAAATATATATATAATAAGAATAGTATTCTCAATTATTCGATATAAAAATATTGGATTGAATGACTGGAACATTATATTATTAAATCTAATTTTTAAATTTTAAAAATATTAATTGCATATATTTATATATATATATGTATTCCATGTTGGACTTTATGTGGCCCACATGATAATAAATGGATCAAGATAATTAAATCAAATTATTAAGGTAAAATTATAA
>JBBYHL010464579.1:0-12929 GCA_038381835.1 Adansonia madagascariensis | reverse complement strand
TCTTTATGCAACAAAGTATTAATTTTTAAAATTACGCGCATGCTAAGATCAATTAACATCAAATATATATATATATACACAATTATCCCCAAAAAAATCAAAATATATATCCTAGATTTCTTATGCAAGACATAATTGAATGCTTTAATACCAAAACTATGTAAATTTGTGGTTTATTTATTGTTTTCTAATAGAAAAAGCATATATTATACAAGATTAATTGAACTTTATATATAATACACAGATATAATAACAGATAGACTACTTAAAAGCTGCATTGATCCACCATGCATAAAATGTTAAAGTGATAGCATGTACATCATAAAACGTCTAATTTTTGTTTTTAGTGGCTAAATATTTCACATTTGGAGGCGAAGCCTTGGCATGCATGAATATCAAACAATATTAGAAAACTGAAGGAAAAAAAAAAGAAGAATTGACTATTATGACTATGAATACGAAAGGGTTGAGTTAGTTTGTACGTACCTTTTGCGAATTACACAAACTGAAGGATCTTGTGGTTTGCTCCATGGAATAAAAAGCAATTAAAGGAAATCAAGGCCAGAGTTGTCATGCAACGGAATGCGATGCAAAGAGGCCTACGCGTATATATACACAAATCATTTTTTTATTTTGATAAGTACAAATCATGGTTCTTCTTTAATTCGGTCGGCCAATTATTAAATTTTAGTCGGGGTCTAGCGGTGCCGCCCTTTGCTCGCAACGCGCTTTGCCTGCGATTTTAAAATCGGCACGTTCGTCGTCGCGCGGTGTGCCATCTTTCTTTATGTCATTATTATGTATGCCTATGATTCAGATATAAACTTTTTAAATTAAAAAAAAAAATAGTGTATTCTCTTTACCTTTGACCAGAAAAAAAAAAAAAACAAATATCCGCTTGGATTTAAAAAGGAAAAAAATGCAAATTGCAAAACAGAATATATGCCGCAAGAAACCAGAAATTTCTTTGAATTTGAAGATAAAATTAAAAAAAATGCCAGATTTACCTTTTTAACAGTAAATTCCATATTCTCTCCTTTTAATTTCCTAGAACCTTCTTTTAAAAAAAATTCCAATGAATTTGCAGGACTTCAGCTAAATACAAGGATAAATTAAGGTGAAATCTGCATACAATTTCCATAATATTAAACTAATTAATGAAGAAATCTAAGGAAATAGTCATAATAATAAACAAGATTACAAGAAATTGGCATATTTCATTTCTTTCTGTTAAAAAAAAAAAAAAAACTAAAATACTGGAGTAAAGTGCGATTCTTGCGTAGCCGTGTTGGTGATGGAAATACGGGCACCCATCGGATTGGAACTTGCAGGTGATGTCGGATGGCGATGGACAGCATATCAAACCTAAAAGAAGGAGAAAAGGATAAGAATTATTGGAAATCAAAAAATGGAAAGGTGACACACGGATCGGAAAAACGAAGACAAAACACAAGGTTTGAAGAGGGCAAAACCAAAAAAATAAAAATAAAAATAAAAATAAAAACTAGCGGAAAGAAACCAGATCGCAAACGCAATAAGGGCGCCAATTGTCATCACAAGATTCATACAGTTGTCAGTTCCACAGGCATTCATTTAAGAATCACTTGTACGTGTGTATATATATTTATATATGTGTGTCACCTATAAATTTTTATTATTTTGTTAATTTTTAATATATAATTGCATAATTTTATAAATAAATAAAATTAATTAGAATTTATCATACATTTTATGTGGATGAAAAATATATATATTTTTTAAATTTAGTTTGTTTAAGAAATAATAAATTTTAGAAATAAAAAGATAGTTGTTAGTATAAGCCCTGTAAGCCAATCAGGTTTGATTGTAAACATTAGCTTTTAGTCATTTCTTGTAAAATGCATTATATTAAAATTTCCTAGAACCTTCTTTTAAAAAAAATTCCAATGAATTTGCAGGACTTCAGCTAAATACAAGGATAAATTAAGGTGAAATCTGCATACAATTTCCATAATATTAAACTAATTAATGAAGAAATCTAAGGAAATAGTCATAATAATAAACAAGATTACAAGAAATTGGCATATTTCATTTCTTTCTGTTAAAAAAAAAAAAAAAACTAAAATACTGGAGTAAAGTGCGATTCTTGCGTAGCCGTGTTGGTGATGGAAATACGGGCACCCATCGGATTGGAACTTGCAGGTGATGTCGGATGGCGATGGACAGCATATCAAACCTAAAAGAAGGAGAAAAGGATAAGAATTATTGGAAATCAAAAAATGGAAAGGTGACACACGGATCGGAAAAACGAAGACAAAACACAAGGTTTGAAGAGGGCAAAACCAAAAAAATAAAAATAAAAATAAAAATAAAAACTAGCGGAAAGAAACCAGATCGCAAACGCAATAAGGGCGCCAATTGTCATCACAAGATTCATACAGTTGTCAGTTCCACAGGCATTCATTTAAGAATCACTTGTACGTGTGTATATATATTTATATATGTGTGTCACCTATAAATTTTTATTATTTTGTTAATTTTTAATATATAATTGCATAATTTTATAAATAAATAAAATTAATTAGAATTTATCATACATTTTATGTGGATGAAAAATATATATATTTTTTAAATTTAGTTTGTTTAAGAAATAATAAATTTTAGAAATAAAAAGATAGTTGTTAGTATAAGCCCTGTAAGCCAATCAGGTTTGATTGTAAACATTAGCTTTTAGTCATTTCTTGTAAAATGCATTATATTAATGTTAATGAGGTATTTGTTTATCTATCAATTATAATATAATTGTTATTAATAGCTTACGAAGATAAAGCCCATGAAACATATTGGTTTTCCAAAAGAATTGTAAAGAGTTGTAATTGTGAGATTCTTATGTATCAAAGTCATATTTCTAAAACTGTTTTTTGTCATTGTATTGTTAACATAAGGCATTGACAATGCACAAAGATTAGCATATGTTAAACCTCCATGCATATGATGCATGCAAATGATCTCATGAGTTTAAGTAAAATGGTACTTAATGATAACATATGGGTGCATGTTATGGTAATAAGTTCATTGAACATGACTCGTTATGAGAATTCTATTTGGTGTTTTACTCAAGTGTCTATAAAAATACTCTCATCTATTAATAGTGTAAGTAATCCTTAGACTTAAGACACTAAGTCAGCTCGTATGTGTATTATCATATTAAGAGATCATCACGAACAGGTCCACTTTGATGTATGCCTAAAGTATACTGGTTTCGGGTATATTATGAAGCATACTGAAGATGGATGAGTAATCCAGAGAGGATTCATCATCCTAAGTGATATGAGGAGACATATCTTATTTGTTCCTGGCCCATGTTAATTCAAAGTCGTTGGTCAAGGAAATATTGATTATGGAGTTAACACATAGATGCTGGAAGGCTAATATGAAATAGGCTAAAAGTAGATACTGCACCATGCTTTTTCTGTTACCGGGATCTATGATGAAATGATAAAATTACACTGATGTATTGTACACTAAAAAGCTTGTCAAACCATATTAACTCTCATGACATTTAGATGGCTATGATGCATTGCTAAATGCCGCTCATGGTCTATAAACAGAAATATTCTTAATCGAATTAATTTATATTTATTACCAACATGTTAGAGGTCTACTGCGTCACACACATAAAGGTAATTTTATGGAATTAAAATTGGATTGGATTAAATTGTAAAGATATTGATATCTTAGGGATTAAACTGAATTGTTCAATTAGTTTAGGGGATTAAGTGCAAAAAACCAAAAATTATTGGTTTCACTAAACCTAAACTATTTAATGCGTGTTTTAGCCGTCCTTTGTAATGCAGAGTTGACACCTTTTGTAAAGGAGAATTAGGTTTAGCCGCATGTCTAAAACTTGATAGAAAAATCATTTTTTTCTTCTCGATTTCTTTACATGGCAAAGGTGCTTAATCAAAGGGAAGGTTTATGAAACTTAAGCCACTAGCATGGCTCTAGATAAAACATGATCCCAGCCTTAGTAAAAGTTTTTCGAGTCACCTATGTGGATCATCATTGGAGGTTGGATAATTGGACAGCTTTGGTTTCGATAACCAGGCTCAATGTGCAAGAACAAGTGAAGATCGAATCTAATCGGGGATCTTGACAATCTTAATTTGAGGTATGATTTTTGTTTCCGCGTTCTTGAATTTTTTAGATCGGTTAAAGATGCGCAAGTTGATCCTTTGATGGAATTCGGTGGTGAGCCTTACAAGAATAAAACTCAATGGAAATAGGTTTCTAATGGTAAGAAACAAGAATAGAAGAAACTAAAATTTGAAATCTGAAAGTTGGATGGAAGGAATAAATCTTGATTGATTGATAAGAATCCTCGCCATAATCAATACAAGGGTTGGACGCTATTTTTAGAATGAGAAACCTAAAAGATAAGTCCTACAAACTCGCCACCGAGAAGACTTGGATAAAAGAAAAGAACTAAAACTAATCAGCTGCTTTATTGATTAAATTTAAATGCCTCAAAAACATGCATAAGTTCCCCTATTTATAGTAAAGGATTTGGCCAAAGGCCTTTACAAGAAAATGAAACTAAATCCTAAATAATTAATTAAGATATTGCATGCTCACAAAGAAGATAAAATAGTCAATAGAAGTAATTTCCTTGTAAGCTAAGGAATTAAAACCTTCCTAAAAAAACTAAAATCCTTAGAGATTATTACTCAATTTGCACACTAAAAATTTTCTAATTTGGATGCTGCTGACTTTCTTGCTCAAGAAGACTTTTAGAATCTTCAACGATCTTCCTTATTAAGCACATGATATAACAAGTTGACTCTTTTAACCCTTGATTGTGTGATTGGGCCTATATACTCGAACTTCTCTTTTTTTAGGCCTGTTACCTTAGGCTAACCATGATGTGGTACATCATCTCCCCCTTGTTGAGAAGGATTTGCCTTCAAATCCACATCATCTCCATTATCCAAGGTGTCCCCCTAAATAGGGTGTAAGATCTCGAGCATTGAACGTAGTGCTCACATTATATTCTTTGGGTAAATCAAGCTTGTAAGCATTATCATTTACCTTCTCAAGGACCCTAAAAGGACCATCAGCCCGTGACATCAACTTAGACTTCCTTTAATTAGGAAACCTCTCCTTGCAAAGATGAATCCACATAAGATCTCTGGGTTTGAATAAAACTAGCTTTCTTTTTTTATTTGTCGATCTTTAATAAGTTTTGTTCTTCTTCTCGATATGTTCTTTAACGTCCTTGTGCATATTCTTCACCATTTGAGCTTTTTTAACTCCATCTATACAACTTTTCTCACTAATTAGTATTGGTGCTAAATCAAGAGGTGTAGTTGGGTTGAAACCATAGACCACCTCAAAAGGAGAATGCTTAGTAGTGTTATGTACACTATGATTATAAGCAAACTCTACATATGTCAAGCACTCATTCCAATTCTTTAGATTCTTGTTACCACTATCCTAAGCAAAGCTGAAAGTATTCTATTCACCACCTTAATTTGCCTATCAGTTTATAGATGACAAGCTTTGCTAAACAACAACTTGGTTCCAAGCTTCTTCCACAAAGTCTTCCACATATAGCTTAGAAACTTAGCATCACGATAAAAAACAATGCTCTTAGGAATCCTATGCAATCGAACTATTTCCTTAAACAACAAATCAGCTACATGGCTTGCATCGTTAGTTCTATGGCATGGAATGAAGTGTGAAATTTTTGAAAAGTGATCCACTGCAACCATTATTAAATCCTTTCCCCATGATGTCTTAGGTAAACCTAAAATAAAATCCATGCTTACATGTTCCTAAGGATGTTCAGGTGCAGGCAAAGGCATGCATAACCTTTGTAACATCTTTTTGCTCTTTGCTTTTTTACACTTGACATATTTTTCTACAATTCTATGAACATCTATATTCATTGGTAGCCGATAGAGTGTGCTTTCAATGCTTCTAATGTCTTCTTTTCACTAAAGTGTCTAGCAAGACCTCTACTATGAGCCTCATGCACCAAAAGCTCTTGAATTGAACAAAAAAGAATACATAATTGGCTAGACCTGAAGAGAAATCCTTCATGCCAAAAATAACCCTCTTTTGCTCCTTTTTTGCACTTTTCATAGATCTTTTCAAAGTATGGGTCTTCTTTGTACAACTCTATCATTAAATTAAACCCCATTAATCTTGGATTAAGCATAGAGATTAATGCATACCTTTGCAAAAGTGCACCAGCTACAATGTCTACATTCCCTTTCTTGTACTTAATTACATAGGGAAACATCTTTGAGAACTCACATACTTGGCATGTTTTCTATTCAGCTTGTTTTGTCCCTTCAAATGTTTTAATGACTCATAATCTGTATGAATCATGAACTTCTTAGGCAATAAGTAGTGTTGCCAAGTTTCCAATGTCCAAATCAGTGAATAAAACTCTTTATGATAGGTTGAGTAGTTAAGATGAGAGCCACTAAACTTCTCACTGAAATAAGCAATGGGACACCTATCTTGCTTAAGAACAACTCCAATCCCAATTCCTGATGCATCACACTCCACTTCAAAGGTCTTAGAAAATCAAGTAATGCTAGTATGGGAGCCAAACTTAACTTCTCCTTAATCAAGTCAAAACTTTATTACGCTGCTTCAGTCCACTTAAACTCTGTTTCTTTCTTCATGCACTCAGTCACAGGTGCTACAATGGTGCTGAAATTTGTCACAGTCTATAAAAGGATGCCAAACCATGAAAACTTCGAACTTCAATAGTATATTAGTGGGAATTGGCTACTCTTTGATAGCTTTAACCTTCTTTTCATCACCCTTCACTCAATTTTGGGAAACGACACGGCCAAGAAAAACTAGATGATCCTTGCAAAAGGTGAATTTCTTAAGGTTGGCAAATAGCTTCTCTTCTCTAAGCACTTCAAACACCTTTGTAAGATGCTTTATATGTTCATCAAAGCTCTTGCTATAGACAAGTATGTCATCAAAATAAATAACAACAAAATGACCAATGAATTTTCATAAAACATGATTCGTTAGCCTCATGAATGTACTAAGAGCATTGGACAAGCTAAAGGGCATGATTGTCCATTCATACAACCCAAACTTAGTATTGAAGGCTGTTTTCCATTCATCATATTCTTTCATTCGAATTTGATGGTATCTACTCTTGAGATTAATCTTTGAAAAGATAGAAGAGCCATGAAACTCGTCCAACATGTCATCAAGCCATGGAATAGGATAACAATATTAATTGTAATCTTGTTAATAGCTCAGCTATCTATGCACACACATATTGATCCATCCTTCTTGGGCACCAAAAGAGCTAGTACTACACATAGACTCATAGACTCTCTAACAAAGCCCTTCTCCATCAACTCCATTACTTACCGTTGGAACTTTTTAGCTTATTCCAGGTTGCATCGATATACTAGTCTATAAGGCAAAGTTGAACCAAGTATGAGATCAATCTGATGCTTTATTCCATGAATTGGTGGTAACTCTTTTGAAAGTTATTGCAGGAAAAAGATTCAAAAATTTCTTCAATATCTTATCCAATTTTGGATGGACAGCTCCATCTTCCTCTAAAATCTCCTTAACTATCAATAAGTAAACAATCTCATTAGATATTAGAGCATGTTTTACCTTACTTTGTTGGCAAATAAGCTATCCTTCATTACTTTTAAGATCGCTAGCTAGTTTTGCATTACCCGAGAAGGATTGAGAGGTGTCAATAGCACACATTTACCATCCTTAGAAACAGAATAGGTGTTTGCATGCCCATGATGCATAATGTCTCGATCAAACTACTAAGGTCTTCTAAGAAATGCATGGCTAGCATTCATTGGTACCACATCACACGTTACTTCATCCTTGTACCTCTCTATGGTAAATGGCACATTCACTTGTTCTATAACCATCAAGTCCCCCTTATTGTTTAGCCATTGCAAATGATAAGGACATGGATGCTTAGTAGTAATGAGGTTTAATTTATTAACTAATGTAGTAGAGGCTACATCTCCCTCTATCAATGATTAAACCACATACCTTACCATTAATGTTGCAACAGCTGTGAAAGATAGTCTCTCGCTATTCCTCTTCTTTCTTTGATTGTATGGCCAGATTGTGGCGAATATCAAGCAATTCTCCTTCTTCATGAGGTGCAATTTGCTCTTTTTCCACTTTTACTTTTGGATCTAATTCATCTTCACTAACAACTTCTTCAACTGAGTCACAAACAATCATTACCTTCTTGTTAGGACATTGAAAAGCTATGTGTCCAAGCCCGAGGCACTTAAAACACTTGATGTCATGGCTTCTTATTTAAGGTTGGTAATTTTTAACTTTTTCCCTATTTTTAACCACGATCACTTTAGTAGGATCTTTCTTTTCTTCAGGTTTTGTTTTTGTTTTAGAGATATAAGATGAAGAAAAAGATGAGGTGTAAGGTTTACTTACCTTAGACGAGCCTCTCTTGGGTTGCCTTTTAATTTTCATAGCCAATGTAATCAAATTATCCAATATGGCATATGGTTACAACTCCATCGAATCTATAATCTCCTTGTACAACCCATTAATGAATCTTGCAATGGTTTGTTCTTGAGCCTCTTGCATATTACACTGCATCATTAACATCTCAAACTCTTTCACATAATCCTCAACACAATAGGCTCCTTATTGCAAAGTTTACAACTTAAGGAATAACTCTTGCCTATAGTATTGAGGTACAAACCTCTTTTCCATGAGCCTTTTCATAAGCCTCCATGTTAAGATTGGATTTTCTTCTTCACACATTCTTTTAGCCTTTAGATTTGATTTTACCTTATTAGCCTCAATGTATTCTTAGCACTCAAAGACTTTTTCAACATGTTGTACCCACTCCAAGTACTCTTCAGGAGAGCTTATTCCATAAAAAGGTGGAATTTTTATCTTGATATTATTAGAGGTTCTTGGCTGCTAGCGTTGCCTTAATGCTTCTTCATGTTCCTCTTCTATGCCCGAATCATTATTGTCATCACCCTCATCATAATCAACCATCTTCATTGCAACTGATTGCATTGTGGCTGACTCACAGCCAATCTCTCTACCATACGCATAAGCTGATGCATACATGTATAAAGCTTTTCATTATTGAATTCAAGGGCTACGAGACAAGCTTGTTCAAAACTTATTCCTTATTGCAATCTCAGATTTGGTGGTGCATGGGTCACACTACCTTCTGACATGGTGTTTATCACTCTAAAACCCAAAAAAACCTTAGCTTTAATGCCAATAATGATGAGCCTTATACGAATAAAACTCAATGGAAATATACCTCTAATGGTTCAAAACAAAAATAGAAGAAAATAAAATCTAAAATTTGAAAGTTGGAAGGATGGAAGGAATAAACCTTGATTGATTGATAAGAATCCTCACCACAATCAATACAAGTGTTGGACGGTACTTTTAGCAATGAGAAACCTAAAAGATAAGTCTCACAAACTCGCCACCAAGAAGACTTGGATAAGAGAAAAGACCTGAAAATAATCAACTGCTTTATTGATCAACTTTGAATGCCTCAAAAACATGTATAAGGTGCCCTATTTATAGTAGAGGATTTGGCCAAATGGCTTTACAAGAAAAAGAAACTAAATTCTAAATAATTAATTAAGGTTTTTGTTACTCACAAAGAAAATAAAACAGTCAATCAAATTAATTTCCTTACAAGCTAAGGAATTAAAACCTTCCTAAAAAAACTGAAATCGTTGGAGATTAAGTAATAATATGCACACCAAAACTTTCCTAATTTAGATGTTGCTGACTTTCTTGCTCAAGAAGACTTTTAGAATCTTCAAGAATCTTCCTTATTGAGCATATGATATAACAATTTGACTCTTTTAGTCCTTGATCGTGTGATTGGGCCTTTATACTCGAACTCTTCCTCTCTCGGGCCTGCTACCTTAGGCCAACCATGATGTGGCGCATCATCCAGTATTTTTTTAATTAAATTTTTGTCATTGCGTAATTTAAAAATTATCATTAAATTTATTATTTTTATTTTTTAAACATCATTCGAATTCGAATAATAGTTTGTTCAAGTGAGATGTTATTTTTTTAGAATTAAAAGATATATTAAAAAATAGTTTTTTTAGATTTTTTTAAGATCAAAAAACTTAAACACCCTAAATTTTATTTTATATCTATAAATTTATTTTCATTTTTTAGTCATTTTGCATCTGAGTTGGTTATTTGACTCAGTGACACCAAACTTAGTTAGAGACTTTACATATAATATTGATATAGTGTTTATTAACAAAATTTTTATTAACATATAAAGTTTTATTCCATGCCCAAATTATATCAAATTAATATATAATTTATTATTTTAATATAAATTAAAAATACAAATATAAAGAAATTTAATCTAAATTCAACTCTTTTTTACTTATCTAATAAATTTTCACCTTTAAGATTAATAAAAATTAAAAATGAGAAAAATAAAGCAATTTAATGTAAACTTTAACTATTTTTTATTTATTATCCAATAAATTTATTTTAAAAAAAGTCTTCGAGATTAAAATTAATATTTATAATAAATTAGATAAATCTTTTTAATAGTAAAATTAAAATGATAATTTAGAAATTTAGTAAATAATAATGATCAATTTCGTAATTTAAAATATTCTTCATATTTGTACTTTTATACATGCTAAGGTTGAGTCAACGTAATAAGTTTGCATTTAATTCACTCATTAAGTAGTTTGTATAAGCGAAAAAGCTCAACTAACCAATAATTGATTCAACTTTTTCCTTCTTATCTGCATTATTTGTTATGCTTATTTGTTTTTCTTTCATTTAAATTTTAATTCTATTTTAATTTTCCGTTTTGTTTCATTCAAATTTTGCTTTGAATTATTATCCTCATCTTTTGGAGATTTTTTTTTATTTTGAATCTTGAATGAATACTACTGTTAATGAATTAAAGAAATAGTTCATCCTTTCAAATATTTATCCTTAACATGGTATCCGAGCAATTTTTAAACTCAAACGAGTTTTAATCCTGCAAATTTTAATCGCCCTACTCCAATTTTTTTTAACATCCGAGCAAGCCCTCTTCCTTATTTTATCAGTCATTATGGCCTACAACCACCACCAACGAATCATCTCCAACCCAAATGTCACCACTATTCCAACAAATAGCCATCTAATTCAATTCAGCCCTACTTTACAGCCACAGATCAAACTTCTTGGCAGCTCCAATTTCACAACATGGAAGGCTTAGTTTGAAATGCTTATCGATGGTCATGATCTATATGGCCATCTTGATGGATCTAAACCAGCACCATGAAGAACACTTATTGAAAACAATCAACAAATAGCAAACACAGAATACAACTTTTGGTTTTGCCAAGACAAGTTGATCCAAAATGCTCTCTTAGCCTCGGTTAATCCGATAATTGCCTTAACAGTTGTTGCTGCCCTAAACTTAAAAAAAAGCATGGGATTCACTTCACACAGCATTTGCTAACAAGTCACAACCACATATCTTTAGCCTTCGTGATTATCTCAATAGGATTACCAAAGACATAAAGCCAATAGCAGACTACCTCAGAGAAATCTGTTCGGTTGCCTGTGAACTGGCCATTGTTGGTGCCCTGATTATAAATGAAGAACTTATTGTGAAAATCCTTAGTGGTCTTAGTCCTAATTTCAAGCAATATTAGCAACAATCTGTGCCAGGGACTCTCTGCTCATTTATGAGGAGCTTTATGACAAGCTTCTAGATCATGAACTTTTCTTCAAACATGAAGAGCTGAAGAAATCTCCTTCAACAATAACTGCAGTTATAGTCCAATGAATAAACAAAGCGACATTAGGTCCCAAAAATAATCGACGATGGAACCAACCCCTATCTTGATAGCAACAAAATTCAAAAAGTTAAAACAACTTCAATTCTTTTCAATCCCAATGGCATTCACCATCGAATCAAACATAGCAAGTCTATATCCAATGTCAATTATGTGACAAAATTGGCCACACTACAAGGGTATGTTGATCTAGATCCCATAATCATCTTCAAGCTAAAGCCAATTTCATTTCAATATCTGGCAACATGTCCACTCCATGGATCTTAGACTCTAGTGCTTCTTATCATGTTACTACAAAATCATAAGGCCTTTAAGATTATCATGGGACTGAAGAAGTTGCCATGGGAGATGGTAATATGATTCCCGTCACACATATTGGTACAACTCAATTATGTGCATCAAACTAAAGTTTTAACCTTTTTTATACTTTGTGTGCCCTTCCTATAAAAGGAAATTTAATTTCCATTTCCAAATTCTACCATGATAATCTCACATCTAGTGGTCACACAACTTCCCATGTTTCTGTGGCATCGTCGCTTAGGTCATGCCAATCCTAGAGTTCTTAAAATTATTTTAAATCATTTTTCTTTACCTTATTCTACTTCAGATCAATTTACTTTATGTAATTCCTGTGCATGCAATAAAAGCCATAGGCATCTATTTTTTAAAAATACTTTTCTCAGCACTAAGCCTTTAAAAATTATTTTCATTGACTTGTGGGGACTATCCCCAACTTTATCCATTGACAAAAAATTATATTATGTTATCTTTGTTGATTAGTACACAAAATACATTTGGCTATATAAACTTAAAAATAAAAGTGAAGTACATACAATATTTTCAAAATTTCATCCTTTGGTGGAAAAATATTTTGACACCAAAATTGTTTCTTTCTACACTGATGGTGGTGGTGAGTTTGAGAGTCTCAAGGAATATCTTAACTTTCATGGAATTGAACATCTTATCTCACCAGTTTACACTCCTCAGAGAGTAGCCATAGCTGAATGAAGACATCGTCAAATAATTGAAACAGCCAAAACTTTACTACACCAAGCATCTTTACCCTTCAGTTTTTGGTCCTTT
>JBBYHL010464568.1:0-14299 GCA_038381835.1 Adansonia madagascariensis | reverse complement strand
CCATTAAAAAAATGGAGATTTTTTCATTCTTATTCAAGATAGTTCACCATCTAATTTTGCTTTTATCATCTTCATCTTCACTCATTTTACTTCCCAAGTTCTTATTTTACTTCATTTTTTAAGTTCTTGTGACTATTTTCTCATTTTTCTTTTTGCATTTTGAGCTTGATGATCATAAGTTTCCACTTAGGTGATAGTTTAAGCTAAGTACCTAAACCTTAAGCAAATTATTTCTTCTTTATGTTCTTGATATTTTATTTATGTTCATGTTATTATGTTTATTTTATTTCCATTATCGTTATATTTACCTTATACTATTATCTGGAGCTTGATAATCTTGACAAATTCCTAAAAATGCAAAATTTATTCATGATATTTTGTGCAAAAATGAATTTCAAAATTTGATGAGAAAGTATTTAAAAACCAATTTTTCTCTTAAATATTTATTCTTTTTATCCGAGATTTCTGCTTGATGACCTTCAAAGCTACACTTTTTCTGCCACTTACATACGCGGCCATTAATTATGCCTAAATTGGTTTATGAAAATGCCCAAACTACCTAGAAGAGATCGACCTCTACTAAAGTAATTGCTAGATTCTTTGTCTTGGATATTTAAAACTATCAGAGAAGAGGCTTATACGAAATTAGGTATCTACAGCTTTCCCTATTTGGTTGTTGCTGAGAATCAAGAATAAGGCAAAGACCAAATAAACACGATTTCTTCCAGGCAATTAAGCTTTGGAAAAACCAACTAAATTAAAAATGTACATTAAAACAGAATAACCAAGGGCAATACTTAAGCTGGAATAGTGATTAGGGCAAACCTTAAGCCTAAAAAGTTGACTGGGGCAAAACCATGATAGTCAACAAAAGAAACCGAGATGAAACCTAAATCTAAAAGGGTTAACTAGGGTAAACCATAATGGTTAATGAAGGTGACCAAAACCTAAGTCAAAAAAGGGTTGGCTAGGGTGAAACCTAAGTCGAAAGGAGTTGACTAGGGCAGAATCATGATAGTTAACTTGGGCATGACTAAGATAGAACCTAAGTCTAAAAAAGGTTAACCAAGGTAGAATCTAAGTCTGAAGGGGTTAACCAAGGTGAAACCATGATAGTTAAATTGGATATGACCAAAGTGAAACTTAAGTTTAAAAGGTTGAACACGATGAAACCATGATAGTTAACTTGGATATGACCAGGGTAAAACCTAAGTCTAAAAAGGTTGGCCAAGGTGAAACCTGAGTCAAAAAAGGGTTAACTAGGGTACAACCTGAGTCAAAAAGGGTTGACCATGCAAAACCTGAGTAAAAAAGGGTTAACCAGGCAGAACTTAAGTTTGAAAGGATTGACTAAGGCAGAACCTGAGTCAATGGGTTGACCAAGGCAAAACCATGACAGTCGATAAGGATAACCAAGGTAGAACCTAAGTCTAATAGGTTAACCAGGGTGAAACCATGACAATCAACAAGGGTAATTAGGGCAGAACCTAAGTCTAATAGGTTAACCAAGGCAAAACCATGATAGTTAATAGGGGTAACAGGGTAGAACCTAAATCTAATGGGTTGATCGAGGTGAAACCATGACAATCAACAAGGGTAACTAAGGAAAAACCTAAATCTAAGAGGTTGACCGAGGTGAAACCATAATAGTCAATAAAGGTGACTAGGACAAAGCCTTAATCTAAAAAGGGTTGACCAGGGTAAAACCATGATAATCAACAAAGGTGACTAAGATAGAACCTAAGTCTAATAGGTTGACCTGGATGAAACCATGACAATCAATAAAGGTGACCAGGGTAAAACTTAAGTTTAAGAGGGGTTGACCAAGGTGGAACCATAATAGTCGACCTAGATATGACCAAGGTGAAACCTAAGTCTAAAAAGGTTAACTAGGGCAAAACTATGATAGTCAACCTAGATATGACCAGAGCAGAATTGAAGTCTAAAAGGGTTGACCAAGGCAAAACCTGAGTCAAAAAAAATTAACTAGGGCATAACTTGAGTCAAAAAAGTTTAACCAAGGTAGAATCAGAAGGATTGACTAGCTCAAAACCTAAGTCTAATAGGTTGATCGCAGTGAAACCATGATATTCAACAAGGGTAACTAAGGCAAAACCTATGTTTAATGTATTGGTTGAGGCAAAATCATGACAGTCAACAAGGATGACCATGACAAAACCTAAGTCGATGGGTTGATCAAGGTGAAACCATGACAATGGACAGAATTAGGGCAAAACTTAGATCTAATGGATTAACTAGAGGCAAACCATTATAGTCAACAAAGTTGACCAGGGCAACACTTAAGTCTAATGGGTTGACTGGGGTGAAACCATGACTGTCAACAAGGGTGACCAGGGTGAAACCTAAGTCTAAAAGGTATTGACCAGGCCAAAACCATGACAGTCAATAAAGGTGACCAAAATAAAAGCTAAGTCTAATTAGTTGATTAGGATAAAACCATGACAATCAACAAAGTGACCAGGGCCGAACCTAAGTCTAAAAGGGGTTGATCAAAACAAAACCATGATAGTCAACTTAGATATGACCAGAGTGGAACCTAGGTCTAAAAGGGTTGACTAAAGCAAAACCATGATAGTCAACTTAGATATAACTAGGGTAAAACCTAAGTATAAAAGGGTTGACCAAGGTAGAATTTGAATAAAAAAAAGCATTGATCATGGTAGAACTTAACTTAAAAAGGGTTGACCAAGGTGAAACCTAAGTCTAAAAGGATTGACCAAGGTAAAACTTGAGTCTATGGATTGACTGGGGCAAAACCATGACAATCAATAGGGTTAACGAGGGAGATACCTAAGTTAATAGATTGACCAAGGCAAAACCATAGGTAGAATCATGACAATTAATAAGAGTAACTAAGGTAGAGCCTAAATTTAATGGGTTGGCTAGAGTAAAACCATGATAGTCACCAAGGGTGACCATGGCAAAAACTAAGTCTAATGGTTGACCAAGTGAAAACTCCATCGATCTTTTGCCTATTCTAATGAAACTGAATCAAACCTACCTCACCAACATTCTATATGATCGGGTGAAGAAGAGATAGAATTCAACATATTATAAGGGTTAGTCTTTTGGTATATTGGCGGGGCTTCACGAATCTGCGCCTCATTGTTGCCAGATTCTTTTCTTCTGGAAAGGCTTTGAATTTCACCATTAAAGATAAACTTTAAAATTTTAAATTGGATTTGAGCATCGAAGGCTTGTTTCTAAACAAATTCTTTTAAACAGTTTGGATGTCACCATCGAAGACTTTAGAACGGACTTTTCTAAAAGACTTTGGATATCACTATCAAAGACTTACTTTTAAACATATTATTTTAAATGCTTTAGATATCGTAATCGAAGACTTGTTTTGAAAACAAATTCTTTTAAATGCTACGGATATCACCACTAAAGACTTTGATGTTTCATGTAAATGATCAATGGTTGATACAATTATAATTACTTAAGCAAGCATGTTAATGTAACGATCGCAAAATGATAACATTATTTGAAGGGATCAAATGATGAAAATGCTTAAATCACTAATGTAGAGAATGATGCAAATGCTTATGGAACAATGCAAATCCAAGTATTAATGAAGAAGTACAATGTCTGAGAAATGATGCAAATGCAAATATCACCTAAATAGTATAGATAATTGTGAAATTATGCAAATATCAAGTATCAAATAAAGCATATGCTCTGGATAACGTGAAAATTGAGACTATTTGGCTATCTTTCAGATTTGACTTTACTCCTTTCATCAGTTCCACATCAGAACATACTTTGATCCTCCCATGCCCTAAGAAAGATTAATTTTTTCAATCTTTTGTAATCATCTTGTCCCAATGATTTTAAAATCTTTTATTTTTTCTCATTCTTATGGGTCAGGTATTACCCCAATTTGATGCCCTTCAATCGATAGAACCCTTGTCTCTTTTCTTAATACTTTTTTAAGTTTTTTTCAAATAATTATCTTACTAAAAAATATATTTTGTTTAAAACCTCTGGGCTAAATACATGTTATGTTCAAATCTTTTTAATACTAATGATCTTTCATTGAAAAATTTCCTAAATGACAATATGATTTTCTCAAAATGGGTTAAAAAGCTTTAAAAAAAATCTTAGTTTGACCTAAAAATTTTAAGATGGATAGGATAAATACCCTATTTTCCTAGGCATAAATGGATCAGATTGTGTGAAGTATGAATTTTTTTGAAACTCAGACAAATTTAATGTTCCTTTAAGTCTCCAAACTATTATCATTTCAACAAGTACGAAGACTAACTGTGAAGGGTTTAAGAATGAAAGTCAAATTAGAAAAGTGATGGATTTAATTTTCAAAATTGGTCTTTTCAACTAAAAGATAACAACTTGAGATACTTGAGGGTTTTTGAAAGTCCCAAAATTTCTTCAAGTTGGTTTTTTTTTCTTTGCAAAATTTTTGTAATTCCTATAAGTAATACCATGGTTATCATATTGCACTCTAAACTGCTTATTGTTGGGTTTTCACCCTAGAGCTTTATTCTTTCCATTTTTTCATTTTTTTCTTTATTGCATCATCATGCTCTTAAGAAGTACTCATGATTTTTCCAAACGAAAAATTTTCTTAAGAAATCGACTTTTAAGTTCAAATAATCATATTTGATCAAAATGTACTCTTCCAGGTGCTAATATAAGCCAAGGTCTAGGGTTCAGAAAGGAAGGATGTAAAGGCCCAAATAAGTGTTTGAGGGTGCTCAGATCAAGGATCATTTGATGAAAAGCTAATCCTTTTTATTTTTCTAGAGCATTGCATTTCCTTGTTTCCTCGGCTTTCCATCCCTTTTCATTTTCCATTTCTTTTTCCTTTTATGTTTTCCTTTACCTTTTTTTGTTTCTGTTTTTGTTTTTGTTTTTTATTTTATTTTGTCTAAGGGAAATACAGATTTTAGGAAACTTAACTCATTTTGCATTCACCCTAAAACATCAAAAATTTTTAAAATTTTGAATAAAAGATCTATTCTTTATATTTTCTCTAAATTTTTTCACGTTTCCCAATGTGAAAGGTGATCCTCGATCAAGGATTACAAAAAAAAAACTCCTTAGAGTTAAGAGGTTTAGCAAATGAAAGAATTTTCTGTAACTATGAAAAGGTGATAAAAGAAGGTTTTTTATCACTTCAAACATAACCATTTAGACTGAAAGGTCATTTTTCAGGCAAACGATCTTTAAAAATATCTTAAGCATCTTAATTACATGATAATGCATCTGAATTTTAGCTTTTTCTCATTCTCTTTCTTTTTTTTCTTTAAAAAATTCATGCATGCATTCTTTTTCTCCCTTCAATTTGCAAGCATGCTTTGTTTTACATATTATAACCAATAGGAAACAGGTAATGCAAGGATTCATGTTTGCAAGGAAAATTTTATGCTTAATCTGCAATGATAGTTAATGGGCTATATTTAAGATTATCAGAAAAAAGCAAAGCCCAAAAAGCTTTTGTAGGGACATAGGGGTAATCTTGTTTAGCATCATGCCTCAAAATAAAAATAATGAGCAATTTATAAAGGGGGTCATGAAATTCATGTTTTGGCTATTAAAAAAGAAATAAGGTTTTGAAAACAATCTTGCACATATCCAATTGCAGTAATTAGGATCCCTAGAAGAATAGTGTATTTGTTTGATTTTAAAAAAAAAACTCATACATTTTTGGAAGCTTTTTTTTATCTTTCTTTATCAAGGAAATCATGATTCGGGAACTTTAAAGTTTTTTCCCTAAAGTATTGGGTCTTTTAAAGATCATGGTTTTATTCATAGGGAAACAAATGCAAGGGTACAAGCTCATTTTGAACATCAATCATTAGTATTCTCAAGACTTTCCATCATCGTGTTTCTTCTTTTTTTGGGAAACATTTTATCTAAAAAAAATTCAATATTCAAAACATGCATGTTTCACAAAATGATGTCAATGCGAACAAGGGCTTATCAAGCTTATTTTCAATATCGATTATTAGTATTCTTAAGATTTTTCATCATCATGTTTTTACTTTTTAAGAAACATTTTATCTTATCAAAAAGTCAATATTCAAAATATGCATGTTTCACAAAATAATGTGAAATAAAAGTTACAGTATTTACTATGGCATGTATCCTTTTCTTGCAAACGTAGTTATTCTCAGTGCTTATCTCTTGTATGGATGCTTCTTAATGACATCTAGCCTTCCCTTTTTTGAAACTCAATTTCCCAGCCTTAATAAAATCCTGGATATTTTACTTTAGGGTAAGACAATCCTTTATAGAATGATCTAGATTACTAAAATAAAAATCACAACACTGGTTGACGTCATACCAATTTGAATATAGGGGTTTTAGATGTTTAGTTTAGATAAGTGCCAAAAGGTGATCTTGATGAGCTCAGGTAAAAGTTCAGCATAAAATATGGGGATCTGCTCCACTCGATTTCAATTTTGCTTCTTATGTTCACTCTAACTGTTCTCTGGAGCACTCAACTTATGCACAAATATGAAAGTCAGGGTAACTATAAGCATTGGTTGGTAGGGACTTTGAAATGCACTATTCATGCCAAGATAACACAGCTTGTAAGGGTGGCACCAATATTGGCAAAGATCTGATAATGGTTGGTTCATTTGGAAGATAACTTGAATTATTTCTTTATTCTCAATTATTTTTCTCTTTTTCACAATAGGTTCATCATTAACTCGTATCTTTCTATATTTGATGGCATTCTCAATCATTTTGCTTGAAACCACTATATCAGCAAAATTATTTGTGGCACTACCCTTGAGTTTGTCAAAGAATGGATTTGATAATATATTTAGAAATAAAGATACCATCTCTTTGTCTAACAAAAGGTGGCTTCATTTGGGCCACTACGTTTTTCCATGTCTAGACATATTGTGTGAATGTTTCTATTGATTTCTTCTTCATATTCCAAAGAGATAATTTGTCTAATCCAATATATGCTTGTATTGCTGAAGAAAAGCATTAGCCAAGTCCATCCAACATTGTACCTGACTTCGATTCAAGTCATCATACCATTTCATTATTGATCTAGACAAACTTTGTTGAAAACAATGAAAGAGAAGCTTGTAATTGTATATACGCGGTCATTTTTCTGATAAAGATTTTGGCATGGGCCTGCGAAGACATGGTGGCACTGAACTTTTCAAAGTCTAGCATCTTGAACTTAGGAGGAAGGATTAGATCCAGTACTAAGCTTAACTCATTTGCATCAACACTACTAAAGTCATTAATTCCTTCTACTACTTTGAGCCTCTTTTCAAGGAGCTACTATTCCCCTTCATCACTCTTGAGTTTAACTTTTTTTTAGGCCTTGAGCATGAAACTTTCTTGTTCCAAAAGCCTATCAAGGTTTGTAACCATTGGATCATCCAAAGTAAGATGCGGTCTTATAGCTGTTGCCTCTTATGAGCTTCTGGGTCAGCACATATTATAGGTCTAGCTCTTGCATGGTAAATACCTTGAGGTGATTGTTTTTCTACCTTGGATAAGCTAGTAGCAGTATTAAGGTTATTCTCTTCATTTCTTTAATTTATATTTTTAGACTATTTCTCTCTAGCCGTTATTACTTCCATCAACTTAGAGATTTATGCTTACAACTCCTCTTGTCACTTTATCATAGCCTTTTGGCCTTCACAATGACTTTGCTCTATCCTTTTTAAGCATAACGAGAATTCATCTCCTATGGTTCAATGATGTTTGATAGTCCGACACTTCTGATTTGAAAAAAAATTCTATTTGAGGATTCTTAAATCTGAGAAAACCTTCATTCTATCGCCTTACCCTTATGAAATGCATGTATGAATGCACATATTTGAATAAGTGCAAGGATGAAATTAATGTAATGTCAAAGAAAAACTTGTAACAAAATAATATGAACAAATATATATATATAAAGGATCTATCATAAAAAAAGACTGCCCCAAAAAAATTAAGGCATTATGGTGTCTTAAAAAAGAAAGATCAATCTTATTATAAACAGCATAAAGGTCGATCATCATTACTATATGTATAAAGGAAAATAAAAAGTTTAGCATGGGAAATTAAAAATTTATGCAAAAAAAATTTTGCCCCAAGCCTTGTCATTAACAATGATGTATGAACATCATCGTGTGACCTACACGTCTAGACCACGTAATTAAGTTCGCACAATGGCTTGCAAGGTAAAAAAAATACCAATTATGTGAATTAAAACAATGGCGGCACTTTCTAGGATGAAACAAAAATTTTACCCAAACAATGTTGTTCAATCATCATCGCTTGATTTACATACTTAAAATGTAAAATGAAAAAGAAAAAGGTAAGAAATGTTCCCCCTACGTACCTAATTTGGTAACCTCTAGAATTGAGTGTGGCTCTAATTAGATAAGGCCCTTACAGTTCATTACATGAAGTTCGAGTTGGAAATCTAAACAAGTTCTCAAATTTTTCCTTAAGCCTAGAAAGAACTAACAAGGTACCATAATCCTTACCCATCACGGGTTTATGTAGGAAAGGTTTCAATTCAAGTAGAAGTATCTTCCATTCTCATAATGAGGCTAACACCTTGGGCAGGTGTAGGTATTTACAACCAGTACATTTTTCACTAGTCTAGATAGAGGTTAACACCTAAGAAGGCAAAGCTACTTCACCTTGTTGAAATTCCATGAGCTCCGCCTTTACAAACTTTAGACAATCCAAAAGGCCAAAGCGCACTCGATTTAAAAAATATTTTAATGTTTGACATGAAAGAGTGAAAGACCGTCAAACGAATCGCTTATCTGACTAGTCTTGGATGGCCACCACGAAGTGGCTATAAACTTCGAGTCACCACCAATCATTTTAAGTTAGGCATGATCAGATGTCTATTGAAAATAATGCCAGAGATTCGTTGTTTTGGGTTCAGGAGTTGGTTAGGTGTAGGGAAGGATTAGCAACCCCACAATGCCCGAAAATCGATACCATCTAACTATATCTTACTTAAATCTCAGTTTCCTTGGTTCCATTTTTATCATTATTTAAATATAATTCCCTCTAATCCATGAAATTTTGTAAAAATATGAGTCCGGGTTTTAATGAAAATTTTATCACCTATGCACCTAGGAGAGGTGAGAAACATAGGAGTTTTTTATCAAAATGATCTTCGAATTTTTTTTAAAAAAATCAAATATCTCATGTCCGGCACTAGAAAGATACCGATACGAGATACTGTTTTATGATTCTGAAAATCATTTTTAAAAAAAAAACATGAATGCCCAAGGTCCCTATAAGAGGAAACGTATTAGTAAGATAAGAAAGAAAATAATAAATAAATCCATAAAAACAAATACAAAAAAAATCAAAAAAGGGATGATTGAAATGTATCTTGTAGTTGTCTTCGATTATTGATAAATAACTGAGATGACAACGTTGAGACTTAGTTAGATTCATTGGAAATTTGAGGGAAAGAAAGTTTTGATGACTCAAGCGGGAGGAAAGCTTGGATTTTAGAAGGAATACAAAGAGCAGGGTTAGAGTATCCCCTCAGAAGAGTAGGGTTAGAGTATCCTCGAAAGGTGAAAGTTTGATGTCATTTTGAGGTAAGAGTAGGGTTAGAGTATCCCCTCGGAGAAATGGGGTTGGAGTATCCCTGAAAATAAAAATCTTCAACATTAAGAAAAATTATCATATTTGTGAAAACAAGAATCTTTAAAAATCGAGAGCCGAAGGTTTGGCTAAAATGTTTCTCTTTTGTTTAGCTTTAGTTCGAGCCTAAAGGGCTTAGGCCATGGGAATCAGCCGAGTAGATCATGAGGCATTCAAATGCCTCAATAAGAGCGTTTCAGAAATTGGGCTAGAAACAAAGGACAATATTGCATCATTTCTCTTTCTGAATTTATTTTGAGCTCATCCGGAGGTCCCCAAGGGTAAACGAAGTACCATTGGAAAGGTAACTTGGTGAGGATTAACATAAAAATATTCCAAAAATCCTAGAAAATCACTTTTTAGGCGAAATTAATTTTTGAACTTTAGCTTGTCTCGACACTGGCAGTATGTACAGGGTTAAGGTATAATGAACTTTGAAAAATCATTTCGGATTCATCTTGAATTGATAAAATGCGAATAATACATTTTCGAAAAGAAAATTTCATGAACTCTATGGGCAAAATATTAAAAGGATTCAAAAATGCTGTTTGTTGGGCCAAAATAGCCCAAACAATAAATTACTCACTGGATCTAGGGGTTTCGGATAGCGAAGATTCAAAAAATTGTAACTATTTCATCCAAGATGATCTGAAGGTAAATGAGATATTGTTAGAAAAGTAATTCAAAAACCTTCAAGGGAAAAATACCAATACATTCCAAATTTTGATTTTTAAATAATATTTCAAAACTAGACCTCTGTGCTGTAGAATAAAATAGGGGAGGTATTCGATATTTTTTGGTTTTTCATTGGGTTAAGCACGGGCCATGGATGTTCAAAAATCTGTAACCGAGATGAAGGGTTGACATGGGCATCACGAGTTGATTCCACAGTCCCGAAGTAGTTTGGCATGATGAAACAACCCGTTGACCATGCGATCATGAGGTTGTTTGGATAAGGACCAAGGATTTACATTTTTCAACTAAAAAACTTCATTTCATTTTTTTGAAAACCAGTATTCTTATACTCATTCTTTCATGAATCCAGAATTGAATGCTTGCTTTACCCCCAAGGTTGGAAAACCAACTTCATAAAAATCTTAAGCCTATGTTATTCTCCATGTATGGGAGATAGCATGTGCCTAACTTAAGGGGTAGTGACATGGGCATCACTACTGCCAAGACTTGTATCGATACAATCATGCTAGGTATCAATGCCACACCTTAGGTATCGATACCAACCCCTCATGTATCGATACTACACATAGAAATTCAAAATTTTGGTAGCATGAAAACCCTGTGACAGTGTTTAAGCACCCATATAACCCGTGCATTCCTTAGGTTCCTCGAGTTGTCTTATCTTGGTCACAAAAAGAAGAAACTTGCTCCATTTTTTAATTTTTCTTTAAAGCAGTCTATAGGCATTTTAGGCCTTCCCCAAAAAAACTTTATCATTGGGCGACGATTGTCCCCCAACTTTGTTTCTATTTTTTTTATTTTGTCACCTTTCACTTAACTCCTAAGATACCAAAAACTGGTTCGGACTAAATGAGATGTCTACAGCTACCCCTCTTTAACCTTTGTTAAGTATGAGGAATAGAGCAAAGATAAATAGACACCATTTTGTTCGAGCAATGTATTAGGCTATTTTTTTAGTGGGAAAGAAAAAGTGTCATGCTCTTTGAGGACTAAAAGAAAAGAAGTGCGACTAGCTCATGTGGGCTTAAAAACAATAGAAAAGGCATCCTACTCTTTGAGGACTAAAATGAAATAGGTGTCTCCAGCTTGTGTGGGCTTAAAAGAAAAAGGAAAAGCGTCCTGCTCTTTGAGGACTAAAATGAAAAGAGTGCCACCAGCTTGTGTGGGCTTAAAAAAAAAAGACGTCTTACTCTTTGAGGACTAAAATGAAAGGGGTGCCACCAGCTTGTGTGGGCTTAAAAGAAAAAGAAAAGACACCTTACTCTTTGGAGACTAAAATAAAAAGGGTGCCAGCAGCTTATGTAGGATTAAAAAAAGAAAAGGTATCTTGCTCTTTTAAGGACTAAAATGAAAGGGGTACTACTAGCTTATGTGGGCTTAAAAGAAAAAGAAAAAGAAAAAGCATCCTACTTTTTGAGGACTAAAATGAAAAAGGTGCCACTCGCTTGTATGGTCTTAAAAGAAAAAGAAAAGGCATCCTACTCTTTGAGGACTAGAATGAAAGGGGTACCACCAGCTTGTGTGGTCTTAAAAGAAAAAGAAAAGGTGTCCTGCTCTTTAAGGACTAGAATGAAAGGGGTACCACCAGCTTATGTGGGCTTAAAAAAAGAAAAAGTGTCCTGCTCTTTGAGGACTAAAATGAAAGGGGTGCTACCAACTTGTGTGGACTTAAAAGAAAAAGAAAAGGCATCCTGCTCTTTGAGGACTAATATGAAGAGCAAGACTAAAATGAAAAGGGTGCCACCAGCTTGTGTAGGTTTAAAAGAAAAAGAAAAGGCATCCTGCTCTTTAAGGACTAAAATGAAAAGGGTGCCACCAGCTTGTATGGGCTTAAAAAAAGAAAAGGTGTCTGCTCTTTGAGGACTAAGATGAAAAGGGTGCCACCAGCTTATATGGGCTTAAAAAAAAAAAGGCATCCTGCTCTTTGAAGACTAAAATGAAAAGGGTGCCACCAGCTTGTATGGGCTTAAAAGAAAAAGAAAAGGCATCCTGCTCTTTGAGGACTAAAATGAAAGAGGTGCCACTAGCTTGTATGGACTTAAAAGAAAAAGTGTCCTGCTCTTTGAGGACTAGAATGAAAGGGGTGCCACCAGCTTGTGTGGGCTTAAAAGAAAAGGCATCCTGCTCTTTGAGGACTAGAATGAAAGAAAATGTCCTGCTCTTTGAGGACAAAGAAAAAAAAGGAAACGTCCAGCTCTTTGAGGACAAAAAGAAAATGTCATACTCTTTAAGGATAAAAAAAGGAAATATCCTGCTCTTTGAGGACAAAGAAAAAAAAGGTCTTACTCTTTGAGGACAAAGAAAAGAAAACATCCTGCTCTTTGAGGACAAAGAAATAAAAGGTCTTACTCTTTGAGGACAAGAAATAAAAGGTCTTGCTCTTTAAGGACAAGAAAGAAAAGGTCTTACTCTTTGAAGACAAAAAAAACATCTTGGTGTTGAGATTAGATACTTTTCTTGGACAATTTTTAATAAGCTTGTGATGTCGAAGGTACTTAGCTAAGATTTTTTTATGTTTTAGGAAACAAAAAGTCGCACCTTGTGCTCTTTATTGAATTTGCCTTTTGTATTGGGATTGGTACCTAAAAGATGTTAAATCTTGTAGAATGCATAAGAATATGTATACGTGTTTAAATAATGCAAAAGTGGTGTTTTCAAAGGCACAATCAGTCAATTTTAGATTTTTCTCACATCTAATAAGATGGCTTCTTGTCCCAATGACCAAAAATGGTAATAAGAAGATTATGAAATTAGATGATTCGTATTGGAAGGTTTCAGCTATAAAGAATCTGTTAGCAAGCATGAATGGTGCTTCTTTGCCAATTTTAACTCTAAAGAGCCTCTTTGACTGTTCAAATATGTTGAACCCTAGTTGTTTGGGTGCCAATCGAAGTAGGATTTTAGCCTTTTTTCTTTATGATAGGCTTTTCTAGGGGTAGAGTTTGAACACTTCTTAGGATACAAGACCAAAGAATGTGGGACTAACCATGGCCCTAAAGTTCATTTTTGGTCTTTAGACCTAACAAAAATTCTCGTCAAGTTTAATTTTTCCAAGCAATGCTATAAAATCCTATTATCAATTTTATTCATTTATCAAGCATTATCAATTAAATGATAAACATGATGCAACATGGAATGCAGGGTTAAGAAATCAAGCAATTGTATTCTCATTCGATTGAAAAATTTTAAAATACAAAAGAGCTAAAAGAAGTATGCCCAGTCAATTAACTTTAATGCCGATGACATGAATTTTCCACTGAGTGCTTTCTTAGACTTTCTCTCGAGCAAATGATCCTTATGGTGTTGGCCAAATAATAAGAAGATTCCTTAGATTGCCCTACGGTGGGATAGAGGTCTTAAAGTTGGTTATTTTTTCATTTTCCAAGTATAGGTATGGATATGGTTTGGTTAGCATAGAATAGATGGGTAAGTTATGATTTGGTGTCTCGGTCAGAGTTATGACTATGGAGAAGATTGGTTTTAGGCTGATGATGGTTTAGGCTTGTCTTGGTTTGAATGGGTTTGGTTACTTAAGCCACCCTCTTGTGTTTTTTACTTAAGTTGGTTTTTTTCTTTGTTTTTGTTTTTATTTGTTGTTTTTTTTGGGAGAATGGTGGGCAAAAGGTTAATAGAATGCCCTTTCAGGTTTTCATCCTAAAGTACTTTTAGGCATAATATTTTTTTACAAAATTAGAGTTCACAGGATTGGGCAGGTCATTGCCATCCATTTCGGTTAAGATTAAAGCTCCTCTAGAGAATACACACTTCACCGCATATGGTCTTTCCCAATTTGGGGTCCATTTTCTACGAACATCTTTATGGATTAGGAGAATTTGCTTAAACACCAAGTCACCTTTTCGGAACTGACAAGGATGGTTGTCATAGGCTATTATGATGCACTTTTGATACATTTGCCCATGATAGATGGCTTTGATTCTCTTCTCTTCGATAAGATTAAGTTGCTCAAATCGATCTT
>JBBYHL010464557.1:2229-14299 GCA_038381835.1 Adansonia madagascariensis | reverse complement strand
GAGGATTACACGCGCGCTCGGAAGAAAGAATAGTGGAACAAAATTCAGGTTATTTATAGGACCACAACCACAAAGTACAAGCCAATAGAAATTATCACAAATATAATACCAAATCCAAAAATATAATAATCAAATCAAAATCCAACAAGGTCCAAGGATGCCACGGGATTGGACTGACCAATGTGATTTTATGGGGCCCATTTGCTAGGAGACAAAAGGAGCAAACCCGGGTAGAAATGATGGTGGAAAATAATCTTTTATTTTTTTTCCCTTATTATTGGATCAATATTTTGTTTATATTCTTTGATGTATTTTGTAGTTTGAATGTTGAAAACAAGACATCCCCACCTGTGTTTGTCAGCAGATTGCTTGTCCTCAAATGACAACCTGGGATTTGTGACTGCCAGGTATTATTACAAAAAAAAAAAAAAAAAGGGAAATTCTCAACTGATATTTATAGATATTAGTTAAAAGTTATTTAATTATCATTTAAAAAAGTATTTTAATGATATTATTTTTATTAAATTTAAAAAATAATAAATTAATTATATATTTTTATATATTATTTTAATCAATACTATTATCATTGATTAACTTTTTTCTAATAGAAAAGAAAAAGAAATTGACTGATTTTGTTTCTACTTCTTTATTTTTGTTCTGCTTGTTGTCACAGGATATTTCAGCTTTTCCATGATTTCTTTCATCACTATCCAATCATGAACTGGATCAGATACTGATATTGACAAGGTGGATATAAATTTAATTATTAAAATTATCCACCAACAACTGACGTGTCACTGCTGCTTTCAGTCAATTTATTATTTATTTATTTAAAGAAGAGAATGAAAGACACTCAAGTAAGTACTTAGAATCCTTCCAACGTCAGTAACAAACATGCTTTTGATGTCATAAAAAGTCTTGTCTTTTACTAAATCTCCAGTGTTTGGCAAAGGAAGAATCATTGTCTGAAACTGAAACCTTGTACTTTTCAAACGAAACAAATAATTGGTCATAAAGCTTTCACTGAAGGTTCTGCAATCCTTTTCAGGTAGATTTTTTGTTTTATTTCCCCCCAATAGCATGCAAGTCCAAATGACTAGGGAAAAGAGATCTTTAATGCAGTGTTTTTTCTTTTATTTTCCCCCAATAAAATGCAAGTCAAAATGACTAGGGAAAAGAGATCTTTAATGGAGTGCAGAGTCAAAGAAACGTTTAACCATGTAGTCGTGTTCTAAAGGCCATTTAAATTGTGGAAACTAGAAAAATCCAAAGTGGGATGCCCCTGTTATATATCCTACATTATAAGGAAGAAAAAAAAAAGGGAAATCTTAACCGCTTGTACTTTGCCATAAATATTTTGATTTGCTGAATAATTTCAGGCGTGCAAGATGCTATTATCCTGTTCTGCCAGCTGATAGCAGAAATAACCTGAAACAGTGAACAAAGAAAAACAAGACCGGGAAAAGGAGGATCCAACAGAGACAAAGATAAAATATTATCTACGTTTTAGAGAAAAGCTAAATTCCACTATTTATGTAACAAATTAAAAGACATTCATACTGATGATCCTCTTGCTCTTTTTCAAAAGATACTTGGAATGCTCCTATTCTCCTTGGACTTTCATCAAAATATTCAAGAAACAATATTTACTTTCCCAAAAATGAAAACAGTGGCCTCAACTCAAAATAACAGAGGGCCTCAGTACAATATTGATTTGTCTGGCATTCCATTATGCATTCCCGTCTTTCTTGCTTTCCAGCATTAATTGAGATCATGGAGAGATGCGTTGCTATGGCATGTAGAGAATAGATGAAAACAATATTTAACTTGAGAGAGGATCAGTTAAATCATGATCACAGTGAAAAGCACTGGACCCCCTCGGGTAGATTCCTAGGCATTGGAAGTGCTGTGACATATCTCTGGGGAACTGGTTTGTGGACTGAAGAAGATGATGCAGCTCCAGAGCTATCACCTTGTCCTCGGATATGAAATCTGGCAAATCGGTTGATGACAGAAACACGTTCCAGCTCTTGACATTCCACTCTGATGTCTAGAGCTGACACTTTCTTGTCCAATCTGCACAAACAAACAGTAGTCATGCAAATGAAATCATTATGTTATAGATACAGTTTTGCCAGCAAACGAATAAAAGAGCCATCCATTGTGCCAAAGGGAATTAAATCTGGAAAATAAAAGCAGATCTTTTAAAAGGGCACTCGTATTTCAGGAGATGGGACTATGAAGGTCAATTCATCATTTATTTTGGCACATAGTATTATATTACCATGCCGAAGCAAGTGAAACCATAGACTAGGACACAAATTCAATTTATCAGCTCTCCTCGGGAGTTGGAATGGCAGGATTTGATAAATTCAATATTCACAGCTCGAAATAGGGGTATAAATGCAGCCATGATTTCCGTGTAACTGAAGAGGTGCATTTCTCCATCACAAGAACAAGAATGGTTGCCCAATTTGCTGAAATTCATTAAGGGAAGACATACCTTTGGAAGTAGTTTTCTAGTTTCTTAGCTCTATCAGTAAAATTTTCCATGACTTCCAAAATTTTCTGGTCACCAGTTCTCTCAAAAGTTTTCAGCTCCTCAGAGATCCTGAAAAACATATAACTCTTAGAAGGCAAGGCTAGAAATTTTATGAAAATGCCGTCTAAAGTTTAAAATTTAATGCGCAGCTCAAGTTTATTAAAAATTGCCATTATGTTATCATGTAAAAAGATTTTTTAATTAACCCTTCTAATATAACAGCAATACTCACATGTTACTGTCGTCAGAGGAGAGCTGCATATTATTTCTGCCACAGGAAAGGCTGCATGTGTCACCTAGGGCTACTCTAGAAACGAAGTATGATACAGTATCATAGTTTGAGGCGGCATCTGCTCTGAGAATTGATGCAGGTGCCGGATGAAGCAATAGCTGCATAAGCTGTGTTGTCAAGACAAGCCTTCTCTTTGATCGAAGCATTGGATGCACATCTACAAGTATTTCAACGTCATCTTCCACCTGCCAGTAGTAATGCAATGTTTAGAAGCAATTTTAGATTCAACACATGGAGAATATTTGAGGGCACTATAGATTCCATTATTATCAAACTAGGAGCACAACCTTCTCGCACAACCGATTTGTGGCCTCAGCCCATTCTTGTTCTGATGCGCTGTGGAAACAAATATAACTTGAAATTAACTTCAGTGAATGAACAAGGAATGAATAGTTCACACAAGTAACCAAGAAAAAGAGAAAAGATCAAAGGGATTTTCCAATCTCTGCAGCCAACATGAATCGTCACCATAAACTATCCATAGTCAAGGAAACTAGAATTATGAAAAAGAATTGGGCAACAATAGTGATGACCTGATATTTTGAGGTCTTTGAGAACCATGAGACACTTCTTTGCACCAAGGTAGAAGTTCAGATGTCGTAGCTTTGCGTTTCTTTGGTCTTTTCATAACAATATGTTGATTGTTGATACTTGACGACAACACATAAGGAGCAGGAAAGTGTTCATTTGCCACCGAGGTGGTAGCTGAGTTTGCCCTGGAAATAGCTTCTTGACTAGCCTCCACGGCATCTACTTGTCCACCAGAGGCATGGATATGTGAATTCTGAGTAGGCTTCAAGAGGGAGAACTGTCCAGAGACAGATTTTGCAATTCTGGCATCAGAAATTGAAAGCATCTGTCCATGTGTGGAGGACCCATACTGCTTAAGCCAAGAGGGCGCAGTATGCAGGTTACCCTGACGATGATTCGTATGGTCAGTAACAAACGAGCTGCTAGTGGATTGCCTCTGAGAACTATTTTGACCAAATCGGACCAACTCATGGGAAGGCATATTTTGGACAACAGTATGTGAAAAAGCTTTTGCAGTTTGATCCTCTCTTGAACCTGCGAAGAAGCTTAGCATTTTGTTATCCCCAGCTGCTGCTAAACTAGGTCCCCTATCTATGGAGTTTATCACACTTGAATTATGTTCATGTAAGTGCTGTCCCACCACAGAAGCAACGTGCTGAGAGTCATTAGTACTCTTACTTGGATCAGTCTCAGCACTATTCGCTGCTTGTATTTGGTGCAACAGGGAGTAATTTTGCTGGAGACTGTTAGATGATTTCAAAGAATGGCCACCAGGTGCAAAGTTCCTCTCAGTAGTCATAGAGGCTTGGTTATTATCATGTTTTATACCATCAAGGACATTGTGATTAGAATGAGACAACAATAAGGAAGAGGGCAGAGCACTTGCATTTAAGCAATGCTTTTGTGAAGGTTCATCTCCTTGACAGAAACTGGCAGGCTGGTAAGAATCTGCCATATCAGAAGACATCTGTTGCAGGGAACTCTCTTTTCCTGCCTGCATTTCCCCATAACCGCCTTTATAGGAGTTTATACTACTATCTGTGGGATCCGTGGAGGGAAGCAAGTTGGCAGGAACCTTGAGAGGTTCTAAAACAGAAAGATTTGGCTGAGATGGCAGTGTTGTCCCTGCATTTTGCATTGCTAAAAATTCAGCCTGCCTTGACATTCCTGGCACAATAGCAGGCTGAGATGACTTTGAAGCCTCCAAAACTGGAAATCGTTGACCAAAATGGTTGGCAGAAAACTGTCGAGAAGTATCCTGAGAGGTGGCAAGGTTAAAAGGGGCACTCCCACTAGGATTTGAAAGTGTCACCTGTGATGATTGAGATGCTACAGGTGAATCAGGCATGTGTTGCATTTGTGTTTTATTTCTCACATGTGGAAGACTGGATGCAAAGGCTGCAATAGCACTCCCTTGCGTGTTTGAGTATGACGAGACACCAGTTTGCAAAGATGTACTAGATTTACCAGCCAAGTGTACTCTTTGAGACAACTCATGTGTTGAAGGTAAAGACTCAAATGAATAAGGTGGAGCTCCCCATGTCTGATTTATCTGCCCTGATTTTAGATTACTTAGAGTCTGTGGTGAACCCTGAGAATTGAGGAAAAGGTTTGAATTTGGAAGTTGTTGGGATGGAAGGGCCCACCTTAAACCAAACACTTGCGAAGCAGAAGATGGCTTGTATAGTTGAGCAACAGACGTATGAGCTTCTGCCTCCGGAACTTTGGCCAATGCATTAGAGTCAATAGATCCAGAATGTCTAATAGCACCACCCTCCCTTGGAAGGTTAACCTTGTGAAGTAGCTCAAGCATATTTTGACTGCATAGTTTCAATCGATCACATTTCAACATTATTTTGTAGAAACTTTAAGCACAAAATATGATAACAAGCTCCAGGCTTGCACAAGAAAAAAAAATCAGCTATAGATTCTGCAGACAAAAGCAAAATAACAGCAAAAACAAGTATCCCTACATTTTAGGAGCAACCAATTTGTATGTATAGACAATGAATGAACTAAGCAAGTTAACAGGAGCTCATATAAGTAAACACCTTGTCTGTGCAGTAATTTTTGATACATCAGGGCCAACTGAATTGATATCATCCCCAGAAGTTACCTCTTCTAAAGGTGAGCGCCCCTACAAAAAGGACAAATTACATAAATAACATAGAATATTAACAAAAAATCCATTGGACTTAACCAAAAAAAAAAAAACTATTCACCTCATTGAAGTTTGCACTGCCACTAGAAATATCACCAAGAAACTTGACCTGACCAGAATGCCCTTGGTCACGACCACTCAATCCTTTTGAATTATAGCTGTCATTTGAAGCCTGCCTTTGGTAGCTCTTTTGCTGATTTACATATATTTCACCTTCTCCTTCAAACGAAGTAGCAAAACCACGAGGCCCATTGCTTAGCTGATGCTGTTTTTGACCTGAACTCTCACTTTCATTGGTCGCAGAGATCTGAGCATGTCTCCTGTAATCAGATCTATTATTATCTATGACTCGTTGACCAGTTGACTGGTTATTATCTATCTGTAAATCTTTTCTGCTGAATAGATTATTATCTGCGCCAGATTGTACTTGCTCCAGTCCTCCAGTTGCCGTCTTCACAAAACAACCATCATCAGCACTACCTGCAACCAGTATCCAAAGTTCCTAGTTAATATGAGAATAAATGCAGCAAGATTGGATTCAGGCGAAGGGGGGTACTACGTTTATGTGTATGAGGTTGGCCAAAATCTTTATGTGAGATAGTCCTCCACTGATGAGCACCAGTGTCCGAGTGCTCATGCATCTGACCTGCCCAAACATTATTTAAATGCATATATGATTGAGCCTGTTGACCTCCCTCAAAGGATTGCTTCTGTTGAGTGCCACAATCTATTTTCTCAGAAGTGACATTGGGAGACTTCTTCTTAGAAGTCCCATGTGATAGATCATGATGTAGATTCTCTGCCAGTTCAGTTGAAAATTGGGTGCCAGGCTGCTGAAAACCAAGGAAGCTAGAGCTTGCACCAGATTCATTGAACATGGGCATCGGTTTTGAACTGAAGGAGGAGGCACTCTGTAGGTTGCCATCAAGCCAACTTGCCTGTTGCTTATCACTGTCAACAAAGTTTGAAAGCTGGTTATCAGTTGACAGTTCAGCATTCTGAAATGTCAATCCACTCCACTCCTCCTGTAACCCAGTATCACTGCCAGAAGCCTCAGCCACAGCAGATTGCATTAGCGCACTCCAGCTCCCACTCTGAATCGATGGAAATGAATTCGAAAAATCTGAGTTCTCCAAGGCATTGCTGAAACTTCTAGCACCTAAATCAGTGCGACTGCCAAAGGCGGCATCCCAGAAGTTGTCATCCATATTATATAATATCTTCTCTTCCATTGGATCTAAAGGAACCAAACCTTGCGAGGGACCAACTTGTGTAGTTTTCTGCTGCTTTGCAGGCAAACCATCTTGCTGCCTTCCATTCAAGTCCTTGGCAGATGCATTGCTTTGTGCAGCATTCCCAGTCAGGAAGCTTCCAGACATGTTCCCACTATTTATGCTCTGGACAGAAGCTGGTCCAAATATATCTTTCCCCTGAAATCCTGAGTTGGATATTAAGGCACGTTGTGACATATAGAGCTGATCTGGTGAAGCATTACATTGATCTTTTAAGAATGCACCTGAGGACTGCATAGTACGCTTCTGTGCTTGACCACCAGCCTTTGTAAACAAATTAACAGCTTCATTAGAGATTCCTAGTTGAGAATATTGACTCATATCACTTCTTGCACTAGTAACAGAAGTACCATATAAAGATGCATCAAGCTGCTGAGAACTTAGGCCCATTGAACGGAAAGCCAGACCTTGATCTTGAGGGAAAACACTTCTGTTAGATAATCCAGGAGTACTGGGAGATGTACCTCGCTGTACAATGTTCATAAACATTTGTGATGCTTCATGAACGGGTGTTCCATTAATCAGAGGTGAGAACTGACCCGCAGCAGACTGTTTGGCGATAGCAGAAAGTTGGTTTAAAGTGTTCTGCTGCCTCACATCACTGAACTGTTGAAGTTGCTGTTGTCTCTGCATATCTTGCAGCTGCTTGATCATTAAGTGCTGCTGCAACAACTGCGTGTCATTATAGCCAGACTGCTGCATGGGAAGAGATTGCTGAATACCCAAGTGTGGGATGTTCAAAAGTTGATGTTGCACTTTAAGAAAGTTTAAATCAGTAGAAGCTTCAGTAATTTCTGATCTTTCCGAATTTGTTGTCAGGGTGGGACTCTCACAAGACTCATTTTCTTGATGAGATTTAAAGACAGAAGAGCCTCTGGAAATCAAATTATGCTGATCATAACCTGCATTTTCAACCAAAAACCCTAGTTGATTCTGTTGCATCCCAAAACCCTGAGAAGCAAGCGAGCCTTCTGTATTCAGTTGGTGGTTTCTGGAAAGAATTTCAGAATACTCAAGTATAGGAGACAATTTTATATAGTTTTGATCATACGATACACTTAAAGCTTCACCAGCATGTCCTATCGTGGAATCTGTGAATAAGAAGCAAATATTGTAGGTAGTTTAATATGACAAAAAATGGTTACTCCAAATAATTATAACTAAGCATTGTTTTTTCAATATATTTTCTCATTTCCGATTATGGACTATTCTTTACTAGGCAGAACAATTTTCACCGTAGCAAGTAAAAATCCAAAAAACAAGCAGAAAAAATATATAAATGAGAACATTGATACCAAATTGTTGCAAGCCGTAGTTTTTCAAATTGAAATTCTGGGGTTCCCCAATCTGTCTGCGCTTTCCAACCCACTGATTATGGTTAAGCCCTGGCCAATTTCCATCCACAGGTAGTGGCAGATGCTGGCCCTGGAGAGAGTCGTCAAGCTCGAATAGACTGTGGATCTCGTCTTCAACTTCGTTACCTGGCATTAAAATCCACCCACCACTATGTTGTAGCTATATGCTTTTGCACAATATAAGTGTATCCATATATAAGATCATCACAGCTCAAAGCCACGTTATTCTACAGGAAAGCCTCCCCCAAACTGCCACTACTCCACTCTTGAACACATCATCCTACACCATGACATTGGCAGGCTAATAAGAACAAGAAACAAATCTCAGTGAATGGCGAAATATAGGCAGTAATTTTAGTTCATTTCAGCTACTTCACAGCCTTTTTTTTTTTTTCCTTCGATGATATAAATTTTGATTTCCACAAATCAAGCATGGTAAAAATACATAACATGCTAAGTAAAGATAATTATGCAAAATATCATGAAAAAGAAAAACGCATAGACAGAAAAAATCATATGCAAACTAAAATAGCAAAGTTGAAAACTTCCAGTTTCCATCGACTTTCTTGGCAACCAAACAAAGCCAAAAAATAAATAAAAAAGCCATAAATTTGTTAACAACTTGTGAATTTCCTACAAATTTAATACCTTTTTCAGAGAAACAAACAAAACAAAAAAAGAAAAAGAAAATTCAACCAAAATTTAAAACAATATTGACCTAAAGCAACTAAATGCATACAGAAAGTAATCAAACTTAGGCAGACCACAAATTTCCCATAGTGAACTAAAAGCTAAACCCAAAATATCCGCTATAGAACCCTAAAAATTAAAAAAAAAATACATATACAATTTAAGCTGATTTCAACATAATTACGAAGCAAAAAGATTTTATCACTTAAATTAGTGAACTTCAAGCTAAAATTAACAACACAGCAAAAACAAACACATTAAGCTAAAATTTTTTTAAAAAAATTACCAATAAAAGAAAACAAAAGCTTAGTGAAAGAGGAACTTAAGCCTTTCACACAAGCCCCACGCCCAAGAGCCTTTCTTTAGGGTTCTTCAACATATAAGATAACAAACGGCAAATCTTTTTTTTTTTAAATTAAAAAAATAACTGTAATTAACAAAGCTAAGCTCAATTAGAGAGAGAAGGAGAAATCTTAAAAAAGACGGTGGAAACACACACTCTCTATCTCTCTCTAAATATCTTTTCCTTTTTCTTTTAGGTTTCTCTCTCTAGAATTGGATTTTTCAGACCGGGAAGCGAAGATAAAGGAATCGAACCAGTCTCCAAAATAAAATAAAATTAAAATTAAATGAATATTTTAAAAACATTTTTTTTCTTCTTCGTCTAATAAAGGACGAGAGCGAAAAAAAAAGTAGCTTCGTATCGAAGGGAAGGTTTGGAGTTAGGTTCGGAAGCAAAAAGACTTTTTGTCTCGTTTAATGGAAATTGGACGGTGTAGATTAGAGGAGGTTGCCTTTACGTATGGGAGAAAAAGGGTTTGATGAAACAAGCTGATCTCACGCGTCTTTACGGTGTCGCTTTTTTTTTCCCCCCTTTTTTTAGTTACTTTTTAAAAGGTATTTTTAAGCTTAGTTTATATACGACAATGTTATATTATGTAAATAAAATAAAAAAATATAATAAGATATTAATAAATATTTTAAATTTTATATAATATTAATTATTAATATATTAAAATTTTATAAATATAAAAATATTATCATATAATAAAATATATAAATATAATATTAAAATACGAATAATAAAATTTAGATTTTAATTAAAAAAGGGAAAATATTATGACATTTTCGTTTTTTTTAAATATATATTTCTGGTACTTTTTTGCAAGAGTTTGAGATTTATTTATTTTCCCGCCGCCAGTTTTATTAATAAAAAAGGAGAATTTCTTTTTTATTTTATTTTCTCGTCTTTATGTCATATTATTACAGGAACAAAATGGGAGGACCTTGTTCTTTGATTTTTAGATGTTTGGGCCAATAAACATGTTCTGAAGGATCATGTTGTCTACCAGTATGACATATATAATTTTATAGAGATTTTAAAGAAAAATAGAATTTGACACATTTATCATGTGCCTAAAACATATTATTTTTTAAAAAATAATATGTAAAAAAAAAGAAGAAGTAAAATTGGAGTAATTTTTAAAAGTGGGCAGTTTTTTTTTTACCAATTAAAGGGCATAAATAATTTTAATTTCATATTATTATTAATATTTTATTTTATTTTTTAAAGAAATTTTATTTAATTTTTAAGTAAAGTTTTCAATGGATTGACTGGCAACACGATAAGTCAGTTATGAGTTTTTTCAATAGGTAAAGATGAATGTGTTGGACAAATTAATACAGAATATTCAAACATCTAGTTCAAATGACATTTGGCCAATAATTGATAAGTATATATCTGCTATTTGAAAAAAAATCAAATTCTTCAATGTTAAAATAAAAAAATAATTAAAATTAAATTAATTTCATTTATACTCTTTCTAACATTTTTAGTTGAGTTTCAAATCACAAGTTAAAGTAAGACCAACCTAGTAAAATAAATTAATCAAACTAGAAACATACATATGTACTATGTGTTTGGAAGAAAAGTTTTATTGCGGCAACAAACAATTTCTCGAGGAGAAGAAAAAAAAATTAGTTGCAAGTAATTTTAAGAGAAAAGTTGTAATTTTTAGCAAAAAAATAAGTAATTTTTTGCAAAAAGTATATTATATAAGAAAATTTAAAGACATAAATATTTTATTTTATTATTTGATATTATAAATTTTTTTTTTGTGCTTTTCTTAATTACATATAGTTGTCATTTGATTTATAACATTAAATTTGATAATAGTCTTTATAGGTGATACGAAATCATAGGCGTTAAAAAAATAAAATAAAACAAAATATATGTTTTGAAAGTGTTTATGTCTTTATAAATTGTATAATTATTTTGCATTTTAAAAGGATTCCTATTATATGGCTATAGGAGAGAAGATTTGAGTTATTTGTGGTTAAAATTAACACTTTCATCCAAAATATATGTTCTCTTAAAATGTTCCTTGAGGCATTTAACAACATTTGCCCACAATTTAAAGAAAAAAAAATTAGAAAATCGCAAGCAAATTTTAGGGGGAAAAAAAACAAAAAACTTACTAAATTTTAGAGATTAAAATATGGAACATGCCAAACTAATATAAAGAAAGTACATCTTTAAGATCTTTAATTAGAGGATTGTGTTGAAGAAAACATGGGCATATATACCCATAACAATATTATAAATTTAAAGAAAAAAATCAGAAAGTAAAATTTTTTTACACATTTTTTATATGAATTACGTGTGTAAGCAAGCATTAAAAATACAGATGTACTAAACATCCTAGTTTAAAAGAAGAAATAAATAAATAAAGACAAATCTATAGTTGAAGGAAATCTGAGATGAGTTTTAACTTAAAAGAAGATTATATCTAATAGTGTATGTGTGTCTTGTCTTTTTTTTTTTATTAATTGTGTAAACATAAATATAAATTCTAAAAAATATAATAGTATATTAAACATGATAATAGTGTTTAAATGTATCATATCTTGTTTATTACAATGTTTTTATGTTTATTAAGCATGTTATGTATGTATTATATTTTTGTACCGTACATATCCAAAATTATTAGATCTAGATCTCATTGATGGAATTTATTACTTACACTATTGAATTTTATTCTGAATAAATCTAAAGGTTCTAGAAGTCATGTAAGGTACCTTTGGAAAGGCAATTCAATAAGAATCATTATAAAATTATTCTAAAATCCTAGAAAATTCTAGGTGGAAACAATTTTCAAATTAGGGGCTAGTTCGACAGTGGTAGCATATGCAGTAGAAGTAGGGTAG
>JBBYHL010464495.1:31995-51205 GCA_038381835.1 Adansonia madagascariensis | reverse complement strand
AGGCTTAGATAGAACCTTTCAATTGCTTTGAGAATTATACCCCAAACTCTTAAATATTTTCACTCACTTTCACACAATCCTTTTTTTATGATATGAAAGAAGTATTTTGCAAACAAATTGAACCTTTAATAGGTAAATGTTTGCTGGAATTTAAGTATAAGATGAATGAGATACAAATACACTTGAAGAGTATGAATTTGATACAGGTGGAAATAAAAAATTTGATGATTTTGAGCTTTTGTTGTTCAATGATTCAATGAAATCTGTATCTCTACTTCTTCAGCTATTTGAAACCTCCATTTATAGCTGAAATTGATTCATAGACGTTGGGCATTTAATATGGTGGTTGGAGAGCCGTTATAGCCTTTATAAATGCTTGTTTTCGTTCAATCCCACGCTATAGTATCGACACAATACCAATAGTATTGATAGATAAAAAAAAGTGACCGTTACAACTTGTTATATGGATATAAGGATCTGAATATCGATACTAAGCAAGCTGTATCAATACAAATACCATTGTATCGATGCATAAGAGGGTTTCAGCCAAACTTTGGCTACTGCTAAGCCTTTTATCTATACACATGGGGTGAGTATCGATACTACGCAGCCTGTATCAATACATACACACATTTATTGATACATTTGAGGGTTTCATACAAACCTTGGCTACTGCCAAGCCTTGTATCGATACTCATGGGGTGAGTATCGATACTAAGCAGGTTGTATCAATACCTTCATACTTGTATCGATACATTTGAGGGGTTTTATGCATAGTATCGATACATTTGTTCTTTGTATCGATACCAACCTTCAAAAATGTTTGTGAAATGATTTTTGTTGACTCAAACAAATCTCAAAAATTATTCTAAGTATAAATATACTTTTTAGAGCATATAATTTTTGACAAATTACAAACTTAGTATTTTTCAAGATGCTTTTCAATTTAAATACAAATACTAAGTTGAGTATTAATTTAACTTAAGCTGTTTGTTATATAAAAATTGAAATCAGGGTTAAAGTCATCACATAAATATCTTTAAGCTATAATTTTGTTAATGTGTTAGCTTTTTTTTCCTTTTTGTAATTTTCTTAAATGAATTGGCTTTACTTAACTCATGATACCAATTCAATCAAGAACTTTATAAATAAAGCATGCAATTATCATTTGTATGTATAAATTGATCTTATATTAGTTATTTGTATTTTATGTTAAATACACGTCTATGATAGTACTATTATGACAATTTTTTTACCATGTGATTACTTAGAATTTTTTGAAGTGCTAATTTTATAACATCCTAATGTTATACATATTATTTAAAATAAAACTATTTTTAAAAGTATAATCTATTTTCATATAATTTGGAGTAAAGTGTATAAAATAAGTTATTAATAATAATATTTGTATTTTACCTTAAAAATTTGTATGTTACATTAAAATATAATATCCTATATTTAATTTAGAAAAATTATATAATCTCGTATTCTTTTACTTATATATGATATTTTATGGTAAACGTCTTGTTGTAATATAAATGTATAATTTTGAAGTCTTTTCATGTGATTTTCTAAACGCATATAAAAACATAGTATTGATATATATATTGGTATATTTTATTATAATAATACGTACATTATATATACACCCAATTTTATTTGGTATCTTTAAAAAAAGGGTAAAAGACACTTATCCCCTAATTTTTTATGAAATAACTTACCCTTTGAACGTTTGAAAAATACTCATTCAACCTCCTAAGTTTTGGCAAGGAATACACAGACCCCTAAGCTAGTATTTCTAGATTAATTTTAAATAAAAAGATGAATATACCTTTGTTAATTATTAATTATTTATTTTTTCATTGTTTTTTACTCAATTTTTTTTAATTACAAAACAATGAGATTTAATTAATCTTAAAATTATCGTTAATTACTGTTAAGTTAAATTATAATTAAGTTATATTCTAATTTAACTTCATGTTAAATACTTAAAACGTATTTTTAATTCAATTACACATTAACTTTAAAATGAATTTATTAAAATATTTTTATTTAAATTAATTAGTTATCATTATTTAAAACTTTAATGATAATGAAATTGGTTGAAGAAAAAAATGAAAAAAAGAATAAAAAATATAGAAAAATATATTTTATTTCTTGAAAAAGTACCTATATAGCATTCTATTAATCAAACTAATATTCATTCAAATTTTTCTTTAAATATTAAAAATATGATTTTTTTCGTTTTAATCAATTTCATTATCTTTACACTTTTTAATATAATGGTAATTGATTTATTTTTAAATAAAATATCATAATATATTAAAGTTATTATATATAATTAAATTAAAGATAAATTTAAAATAATTTTTGGTACAAAAAGTTATAGGTAAGGGGAGGTTATCCAATTTAGGGTTAGGCATGCTAGTAATACTTATAGATCACTTGCCAAGTGGGAGAGTTTGTTAAACTCAAACCATGGAAAAATATGTAACATGTCTACTTGGCTGAAATATAATTTAATTATAATTTAACTATATAATAATTAAAGATAATTTTGTAGTTAAAAAATATTCTGCATAAAAATAAAAGAAAAAACAAAACGAAGTAATTAATAATTGATAAAGGACCGAGAATATCAACACGGTTGGTAGGAGATCATATTTTGCTAAAAATTCCAATTTGAATTACTTGGATGATTCTTTGCTATGTAATGAGTTTTTGGATTCATATTTCTACTAAACAATTTAGTAAAAAGTCATAAAGCTTGATTGAGATGATAGGAAATAACCATACATCTTTAAAATTTTTGATTTTGTAAATTTGAAGTTTGATACACTTTTTGATGTTCTATTAGTTGATCTACAGTTAAGCCCCCCAAAATGCCAATTCAGTAAAAGTCTAAGAGCTGATGGATGTCTACCAAAAATGATTGGTAGTATGCCAATCAGAGGCATCTTCTATCTTAACTTTAGAACTTTGTACATTTATTTTGGATTTGTAAATTATGAAATGAATTTTGGTTTGTAAATAGTGTGCATTTTGTAATGGACCATGAATTTTGTTGATTTCTAATATCTAGGATAATGAGAACATTTTGGAAATATTTTTCTTTGGTAGGTGATCACCATTAGTTTGAACTCTCTTAAAAAGATCCTTCACCTCCACATATATGATTTTCCCAAACATTCATAGATATTTTACCACCAGAGACCTTTCACATCAAATGTTCTTTTCTATGGATTCCTTAAAGGTCTTACAAATGGGTTATGCTCCTAAAAAAATTAGATAACGATAGTTTGACATGTGTTAAAATAATGATAGTAATTCTTAGATCTCCCTCATTTGGATAACATCTTGCCATGACTTCTTTGACACTCTTCCGGATTCAGGAAAAATGACTATAAAAGTGAGCCAAAAACACCTTTTTTTTTTCAAACAAAACCTTTTTAAACCAATTCTTGGTACATAATATATGAGATCCTTATCTTTTCCAAGCTAATGCGATTTTCTTTCCTAAAGGCTCAACCAATCGTTGGTGGCTATGAAGCCAATATTATTGGGGGCATACCTTAAGCCTTTATTAAGTGCAACATCATGTTATTGAAATATTCAAATTATTTCAAAAAAAAATTATCATTTTTCCTAAAGAAATGCTTGACAAGTTTAAATAGTCACGTTTGAAATGAAAAATGGCCTTCTTTCTTTATCCCTTCTCAAATATAAAAAATTATTCCCTTTGCAGTCTCTTTTGATCTGAAAATGTATTTTCTTTCTTCGAACCCTAATCAATCACCCTCTATAATGAGGAGTAAATTGAGCAAAGCTTCAAAATCATAAGGAACAAATTTTGCCTTAAAGTTATAGGAATCATGACAAAGTCAGAAATCAAGCAAAGCTCAAGAAAGTTCAAGTTTCAAGACCAAAATATTCAAAGTGAAAAATAAAAAAGTTGAAGTTTCAAGTCCAAATATTCAAAGTGGGAAATCACGAAGGTTCAAAGTTGAATTTCTAAGTTCAAATATTCAACATGAAAGTGAAAAAAGTTTAAATTTCAAATTTTCAAAGTATAAAAAGAAAATTAAGAAAGTTTAGATTTCAAGTCCCTTCAAATGAAGAATGAAGAAAGCAAAAGTGAATGAAGTAATGTAGCTATATTTTTGCCTTGGAAGACATGCTGGGTCAAGTTTTGCTAAAAAAGTGATCCTTGATTTAATTACCCTTAAACACTAGATTTGGGCTTATTTATCTTTTCTTCTCTAAACACTAAACCATGGCCTACGTTACATATCTACAAAAGTCTATTTTAATCAAACATAGCTTTCTGAGATGTCAGGCTATTTCTAAGATGCTATTTCAAATTTCATCTTTTTAAATGATTTTTAGAGTCTTTAATAATATAATGGGGTAAGCTTAAAGGCCTAGGAATTACCCCTAAATTACACCTAACTATTAAAGATTTCATGATATCAACAAAATGTCAAGTTAAAATGCTCAAATATTGATTCTTTTCAAAATAACCCTTTTAAATTTGTATACATAAACTTGGAAATTGATGCTTACCAAAAGCCTTTCAGATTAATCCTTTAAGACTTAGTGTTTACTAGCTTAGTTTGACAACTGTCAAAATTGTACTTGACGGTTAAAAGGATGTTATAACTTGATTGTTTAACCTTCAAGGAAAAACTAGGAAATAAACATCCATCTAAATTTGGTTTTGATAAACCTTGACTTTGTTATATTAATTTCTTCAAGAAAAATTTTAGCAGTGCCATCCTATTTGTGCCTCTAAGTTCATTTCCTCATCTCATTCAAAGAAGTCCCTAATGGTGATCATTGATCACAAGAAAGTTTTAACATCATAATAGTAATAAAATATCCATTTTTCTTGATATTAAAAAAAATTCATGGTTGAAATTATTTTGGAATTTTCATAGATTTATGATAAGTAAACTTTTCCCCAGGTCAAAATGAGAAGATGATCTCATTTTATAAATCCTGGAATTTGGATGAATTATGATAATTTTCATTATTTCAATAAAAGTTTGCAAATATGCCTTGAGCGGATATTTATCCAATTGCATAAGTTATATCACTAAATCAATGAGCACTAATTTGATTTTTGATATTTGATGACTTTTCAAGAAAGATTGAATGGTCGGAATAGTAGTAAATTGACAGTGGCATCTTTTCAAAGCTTCGATGGTGATATTTGAAGCATTCAAAAGTTTTTATTTTTAGTGAAAACTTTTAAAATCTATGCCCGACATAGTTGGCCGAAATGGTAGTTAGTTGATAGTGGCATCCTTTCAATATCTTTGATGGTGATATTCGAAGACAAAGCTTTGATGGTGGTATTCAAAGCATCAATCAAACTTCATTTGATTAAGCAAAAGGATCAGTGAGGTTTGTGTTAGAACTGAATCCTTTATGACCAACAGAAAGGTACATATGAGGAATAGGTTCATTTGTGTTAGAACCAAATCCTTTTTGATCACCAGTAAGGTGTACAGAGGAATAGGTTTATTTATGTTAGAACCGAATCCTTTGTGATCACCCGTAAGGTGTATATGAGGAATAGGTTCATTTATGTTAAAATTGAATCCTTTATGGTTGCCAGTAAGGTATATAGGAGGAATAGGTTCATTTGTGTTAAAATAGACTCTTTTGTGATCACCAGTAAGGTGTACAGGAGGAATCAAATCCTTTGTGATCACCAATAAGGTGTATAGGAGGAATCAGTTTATTTGTGTTAAAACTGAATCTTTTATGATCACCAGTAAGTGCACAGGAGGAATAGGTTCATTTGTGTTAGAACCAAATCCTTTGTGATCACCAGTAATGTGTATAAGAGGAATAGGTTTATTTTTGTTAAAACCGAATCCTTTGTGATCACCAATAAGGTGTACATAAGGAATAGGTTCATTTATGTTAGAATCGAATCCTTTGTGATCACCAGTAAGGTGTACAAGAGGAATAGGTTCATTTATGTTAGAACCAAATCCTTTCTAATCACCGATAAGGTGTACAAGAGGAATAGGTTCATTTATGTTAAAACCGAATCCCTTGTAGGAAAGATTCATTTGTTATTGGTTAGCTTCACTTAGTTGGGAACCAATGAAGCATGATGTCCAACTTTATCCAGTTAAGTGGAAAGATCGGTGAAGTTTTCATAGGTTTATTTTAGTTGATGTATAAATATGGTGTAAAAAAAATCTTTGTTTGCTGAGTTTCTCTTTTGTTATTATTTTGGTTTAATGGATACTATGACCCAAACAAAATTATGTTTACTTGGTCTTTGCCTTGTTCCTAATTCTCAGCAACGGTCAAAGAGGGGTAGCTTTAGATGCTTAATTTTGTCTAAACCTATTCCTTGAGAGTCTAAAAATATTCGAGATTAAGGATTTAGCAGCCATCGGTGCACGTATGAATTACTGCTATTTTAAGTGTCGTACAGAATGAATCTTGAATAAAAAAAGACGAATTCAAGGTAAAATAATTAGCTTTTAACCTTATACTTGTGAAATTTTGAAACTTATTTCTATATAAGTTATCATGGTTAAATATTCCATTCCTAGGAATTTTTCAAAAATTTTTTGTTAAATTTGGGAAGTTGATCGCCGTATACTTTTACTAATATAATTATGGTATTTATGTCGATATGCACTCCAAAAAAATCAAAAATATTCAAGGAAAAATTCATGTTGGCATTTTTTTACCACAAAGTGTTAAGTTGTTTATTTTAGTAATTTATTTTGAATTTTTCATAGTGCCGCAAGTATCATGCTTGTGAAATTTTTTGAGATAAATTATTTCAAATTTCAAATTTTCATCTTTACCATTTTGTAAATTAATATTTTGAATAATATGTTTTATTTAGTTCATTTTATATAAGTTTCAATGTATTTTTTAAATTTTTTTTTAATTTTGAAATACAAGCTTTTCTTTATTTGTAAAATCTTTGGTGGATTTATTTCGAGCTTTGAACTTTAAAATTATTTAAAAATTCATATTTAATTATTATGAAATTAGTTTTTCTAAATTTATTTTATTTTATAACTTTTACATGTTCTTCTCGTTTCTAAAATATGAAGTTTTCTACTCCTTTTGAAATTTTTTTTTTGAATTTATAATTTTTAAAATTATTTAAATATTATTTTTTAATTCATATTAAATCAATTTTGAAAAATTCAATTTATTTTATGAGTTTTAGAATTTTTCTTGTTACTAAGATACAGAGTTTTTTACTCTGTAAATTTTTTCAGTAAGAGTTTTTTGAGTTTATAATTTTCAAAATTCTTTAAATATTATTAGTTAATAAATATTAAATCAATTTTGAAAAATCCATTTTATTTTTTGAGTTTTACATTTATTTTCGTAATTTTCTTTGTTTTTAAGATAAAAAGTTTTCTACTTTGTAAAATTTTTTTGGGAGATTTTTCGGAGTTTATAAACTTTTAAAATTTATCAAATATTCTTATTAAATTGATATTAAATCAGTTTTTGAAAATTTAATTAATTTGATGAGTTCTAAATTTATATATATTTATATCAATTTCTATCTGAGAAGATTTTTCTCGTATAATTTTATGAGTTTTGGAGTTTCAATCAGTTTTTCTTCATTATTTCATTTTAAAATTTTATTTATAATTTATAATTATTAATTTTCTATTTTATTATTATCATTTTAATTTTATTTTAGTTATTAGTTATTTTCTACTAGTTTCATGGAAACTAGTCCAGTTAATTTCCAATTTTTCCCTTAACCAATTTAGTTGGTTTCTAATTATCCGTTACTTGATATTGTCAAAATAATCATCTCAAAATATTTGTGAATGGCCACTAATTTCATGTCAATTTAATGCACTCCATCTTTTGATGCAATTTAATGAAAAAAATAAAAATTAATTAATTAATTAAAAAAAAGAAATTTGCAATGGTCAAATATTCTTCCCCTTATAAATAGGGGGAGAATTGTGCAAGAAGAGAAAGGAAACTTTTGGCTTTCTTGCTTGAAAAAAGAAATCACTAAAAAATAGTCTATTTTAGTCTTCAATTTATTCAAGGTATAATGTTTAATCCCTTAGTTTTTCTTCATCTCTATTTATTTCTTTTCAAATTTATGATTCAAAAACTATGCTAAGGCTCATGGATTCTCATCCTTGTTGAAAAGTTAAACATGGTAAATATATATATATATATATGAGATATTAGTTGTTGTTCTTTTTTTTAGCTATATATTGATTTTTTTAATAAAATATATTGTTTGTTGTTGAGATTTTGATCTTATTGTATATGTGTTGATGTTTATGTTAATATTAATTTAAATAGGTTTGTATCTTTATTTTTATTTTTATTTTTATTTAAGCTTGGTAATATTAATTTATGTTATATTTACTTATATTTTCATGATTTTGTGTATCAAAAGATACTTAGATTTGATTCTTTTTACTTTGGCCGAATCCAATAAGCTTTATGGATGATGATTTTGTGCTTGTTCTTGCCATGATTTTATGTTTTCTTAATTTTTTTTTAATTTTTTAGTTTATTTTATAATATTAGTAAACATAGGGGCTAAATTGCAAAACTTGTAAAAACTATTTTAGGCAATTCTTGGTTTGGTTGAAGGCTTTATGGGCCTTAGGAATTTTGATTCATGTGTTTACAAACATGATTTAGGTATTTTAATGCTTTAGGGGTCAATTTACAATTTATAAAGTTTAAAGTCTAAATTGTAAAAAAAAGGAAATTATGCTTTATTGCTAAAAGTATTTGGCCAAACCTTTGTATATATTTTTGCCATTTTTGTTGATTTTTAGTTGGTTTCATGATATGTTGTGATGTTTTGTGATATTTTATCATATAAGGGTTAAAATGTAATTCTTCAAAGTTTAGGGGTTATTTTGTAAATTATAAAAAAATTTTAAGGCTAAGGTGTTTGGCCGAATGCTTATCAATATATGGGCTGTATTTTCATGCATAATTTCATGTGATTTTTTTATTTTTAGATTATTTTGTTATGCAAGGACTAAAATGAAAATTTAGAATAGTCTAGGGATTAAATAGAAAACTTAGGTATTTAGGGGACAAAATGGTCATTTCATCATTTTAAAAAATTTCTATTATTCCTATGGCCTTCCGTATGAGTATGGGAATTTTCAAAACTTTTCATATCCTCTTGGTTTTTCATGGGGTATAAAATGTAATTTTTAAAAGTTTAAGGGCTTATTTACGAAATTGCAAATTTTTTGTTCTAATGCCATAGGTACCTGAATGAATTCATTATATGATCTTTGGTATAATTTTCATGATTTTTTGTGATCAATTTTGTGTTTAATTATGATTTTATTTTGTATAAGAACTAAATTGCAAATTAAGAAAATATTAGGGATAATTTAGAAAACTTTGCATTTTAGGTTTAATACGATATTTTTGACATTTTAAAAATGTTTCTGACATTCCTATGGTCTTTCGTATAGGTGTAGAAATTATTAAAACCTTTCGTATTCTCTCAATTTTTTATTAGGGTTGAAATGCAATTTTGAAAAGATTAGGGACCTAACAATAATTTTTTGCATTTTAGGTCAACTTTGATATTTAGCTTACCCATGGAGGTTGTAATGGTCATTTCATATCATTTTTGAGTCCTCTATGTTACCAGGATACTTATAGGTCATAGGTATACCATAGGGATATTTTATTAATTTTACTACAACAGAGTCCTCTGTGATCACTGAGATACTTGTATGTCAAAGGTGTACCGTAAAGTTGGTTCATTTGTTTATGATGTCATCGAACCTTCTAGGTTATAGAGATACTTATAGGTCGAAGGTACACCATATGGGTATTTTAGTAATTTTCCTAAAACCAAGTCTTATGTGATCAGAGGGATACTTATAGGTTAAAGGTGTATAGTAGGAGTAGGTTCATTTGTTCGTGATGCCATCCAACCCTTTAGGATAATCGGGATATTTTTATGTTAGAGGTATACGCTAGGGGCATTTTTTGTAATTTTTTAAGTTGAGTCTTAGGTATTCACTAAGATACTTTTAGGCAAAAGGTGCATATTTAGGGCAGGTTCACACTTTTGTTATCATTTTTGAGTCCTTAAGATAACTAGGATACTTTTATGTTAAGGGTAAACCCTAGAGGTATTTTTATAATTTTGCATTAAAACCAAGTCCTATATGATTACTGGAAGTACACATTAGGATTAGGTTCCTTATTTTAGACCATTTTCGAGTCTTAGGTTATTTTGTTAATATTTTAACAAAATTAGATATATTTTTGTAAACTAAGGTAATGTCTCCGATGTTAAAATAGTAGGTAAAATTCCTGGAGAATATGCTCGAGATTCTACGGATTATTTTAGTGATGAGATATCATTTTCAAAACAAAAGTTAGGATTTTTCAATTTTTGTGAAAGTAGAACCTTTTGTATTCTGCAGGTTTTCTAGTGGGTTACGAAACAGAATAATAAAAATCTTCGTGTTCTCTTGGTTTTCTAAAAGGGTATAGAGGAAATTTCAATTTTTAAAAACATAAAAACCCAACTTTCTCAGAATAATAAATTTTTTAATAAAATATTATGGGAATTATAATTAAATATCAAATATTGAAACCAAATAAAAATAAAAATTTAAGCTAAAATGAGATTAATAAGATATCGATTACCGGGCATCACGAGAAGGTTAGTTCTTACTTGTTATTGGAACCAAATTTTGGACCCTTTCAAGCGATCGCTGGTATGAGCACAGACCTGGGAGTTATTTTTAAGGGTTTTGTAAGCCTCAAAATATAAACTCTGGCGAGTGACCAATCTTATCTAGCCAAAATAAGATTGTGGTGACTCTAAAATAAGTGATCATTTCGTAAGGACTATTTTGAGTTAAGTCGAGTGGTGAGTCATTTTGACAACTCAGTCCCTAGATACAAAAATAAGGAATAATAAAATAATAATGATATATGCCCCTAAAATAAAAAAAATAATGATATATAAATATATATAGAAACAAGGGGTACACTCACCATTTTTGAGTCATGCTAGTCGGGATTTGTATCCTGACCATGTTGTGACAGTATGAATCTTGCTTTTACCATCTTAAAGGAAACTATCTGGTACCTTAAATTTTGGGAGAAAAGGAGGCAAAGCATGCTTTATTGGATGCTCATCAATGTTGTATGTATGGCTCCTCAGTCATTTTTAGGGTAAGAGACTGCTACAGCCATACATGCTAAATTTTAGTCTTTTTAGCAAGTTCATGAAAAAAGAGTGGCTACAAGATATCACCAAAGATCAATGGATTGCAAAGTTTCAAGATCTGAATGCCAATGAAGTAACTTAGACAGTTTCATGGATCATTCTTGCCCTGATAGTGTACAAATGCAAGCAGTTTCATTAGGTGCCTCTTAATGGATTATGGGAAAGCATCACTTATGCTCCATTCATGGCTTTATGTCAGTTGGATTGCTAACAGTTTATCCCCGTCACTCATGAGCTATGTACTTTAGATTTTGAATATGGATGGGATGGTTACATAAGCCAAGTGTGAAAAATCTTTGACACATGGCGAAAGACTTGCCAAATCATATCAAAAAAAGAGAAAACAATGGCTCCAACTTATGAAGATTTGATAGTTAGGTGAGTTAACGACTCCATACTATTGTTTTTTAAGGGAATCCATCATGTTCTAACAAATAATCTTTTATCTGAGATTGAGATCTTAAAACTTGAATTTGCACAAGAAAGAGCTACTTTCGCTGAGGAAATTCATCAACTGCAAAAAGAGAAGAGCCAACGGGAGCATGAGTGTTAAGTCTGAGAGGGATGGATACACAACCTTGTTAAGACAAAAGATGCCATCAACAAAGATCTTCAAGACTTGAAGAAAGACTACATGGCATTGTAAAAATCAAGGAAATATAAGGAATTAGTAAATACCTAGCTGAATGGAAAGCCAAGCTAGTTTCTCTTGCCAATTACTTAGAAGCTTGGAAGACTTGAATGAAGACTACTGGAAAAAAACTCACTAAGACCTGTGCGATTACATTAGTTTATATAAAAAAAAAAAGTAAGAGCTTGGCAGCTCGAGTGCAAGTTCTTCAAGAATGAAGGGTTAAGAATAAAGCTTTGGCTATAAGGGTTCAAAATTAGAGCATGCCCTTTGGGTTGAATAAGATCAGGTTAAAAGACTGCCAATGACCTCTAAAGAATTAAGCCATAATTAGATCTTGGTTGACCAATCTTAATCAAAATACAAGGAATGTCTCTAGAATCTCATTGAGTAGATCTGTATGGTTTAAACTAGTGTAGATGACATGGTCGAATTAGCTAGATTAGAAAAGTGAGACTTTGTTCCCATAAGAGATAGTGCACAAAAACTGTTGAACTTTCTAGAACCTATAATCAAGCAATGTAATAGTGCGAGATATTTTCAAATTTGATTACTTGATCAACTGTAATTGACGTTTTGTTTAAATGAAAGATGCTTATTCCAAAGCTGTTGCTAAAATCCAACCATCTCTACATTTGCATACATGATTTAATTTGTTTCATAACATCATCACATGCTTATGATTTCATATTCATTCTTGCATGCATCATACTCATCATATTAACAAGTCTAATCTAGCATCGCTCTAAAGTGCAAGGATCCTTAAAACATGGAATTGAACACCTAACACTAATATAATACCCATCTACGTCAGAAGGCAATGGAGAATAATCAACAGGCTCACATCGAGAGGCCTGAAATTATGCATCGAGAAGCTCAAAAGCAAATACTTTGTAAAACTGATGAACTACAAAGTCAAGTAGCTGAATTAACAAAACTGCTAGCTGTTGCCTTAAAGGATAAAGGGTAAATAAATACTGTCGATAAGGGAAAGGCATTAACTAATCCTGAGTTTAATTTGAATAGGGGTATTGAGATCATTAACACTCTTGAATAAGCATTCCAAAAGCAATCACCTCCAACAGCACCAATCCCACTTGCTCAACCATTTATCTATATAAACCCTATGATAGCACCATATCTGGCTTACTGATGCCACAGCATAAAAATGGGATCGTCACTGGTAAATCTTTTAATTCTAAACCTTGACGAGCAAATAGAACAAGAAAAAACAATCAGTTTAAAGTATGCCGAGACTATGGAGAAAGAAACTATGTACAAGTTATTGAAGAAACACCTCAGAGCTATAGAAAGAAGCGATAAGTTTGGAATTGTGGATGCCAAATCCTTAAGCCTAGTTTCAAACCTTGTTATCCCACCCAACCAAGTTTTTGACACATACACTGGGACAATAGACCTTACACACATATTCATATGTATTACCAAAAGATGGTTGGGTATGAAGACAAAAGAGAAACTATTAGTTCATTATTTTCAAGATAGTTTAACTAGAGTGCTGCACAATGGTATATAGAGCTTGACCCAATTAAACTCTAGTCATGGATGGATTTGGCTTGAGCTTTCTTGGATTAGTATAGGCTTGCATCCGATTGGGCTCTAGATCTTTTTTCTTTATTAAACATGGAAAAGAAAGCTATCGAAATCTTTAAGTGGTATGCCTAAAGATTGTTGGAAGAGGTCTCATAGAGTCATCCATTACTGATTGAGAAAGAGTTATCTGTCAAGTTCATTGGCACTTAATAGACTTTTATTATGAGAAAGTAGTAAAAAACACACAAAAATTTCACAAATATAGTTGTCTTATGTGAAATATTTAAGGAGTCTATAAAAAGCAACTCGATCGAGGCTTATCTCTAGAGATAAAGAAAAAAGTGTAATCAAGGCCGCACAATGGCTAAAACATGATGTTGGAACCAGTTCATTTCAAATTTCTACTAAATCAGTGACTAATTCAATTAGCGTTGGAGACAGTTATGAAATCTCAAAGAACATAGAGCAAGTCAAGACACTAATGAACCTAGTCTGGCAAATTTTACTAAAGAAAAATTGATCAACAGGTTGAAAAGATGAAAAAAGACCTTGACAACTTTTGTGACTTCCATACCATCTACGTTCATACTTTCCAAACGTGCAAAGAGTTTCATGCAATGATCGAAAGGTTGATGAACGAAGAAAACATTGAGTGTTATGAAATATGAGTATTCTTTGCCCAGTCAGCAAACGTAGGTAGAAAAGGTCAATCCATGATTGAGCCTAATCTATAAAAAAACACTCGTATGAGTTTCTGGTTGACTATCGGTAAGGGTGCTTGGGTTAGAAAAGGACCAAGAAAGCATTTACAAGGGATTTCCAAAGCTTTAAAAGTTACCTAGCAAATTAACAAGAGAGGCTGGGATTCAAGCGTGATGCCCACCAATAGAAGAAACAAGCTCAAAGAGCATGAGAAAGGAGACTAGCCTATCTGAGGTGTTACAAGTTAGAATACAAACCAATGGTGCTGCTACTGCTACAAAAAAGTTTTCGTTGAAGAGAACATGCCAATTCGGTAAGGGTGCTCGGGTTAGAAAAGGACCAAGAAAGCATTTACAAGGGATTTCCAAAGCTTTAAAAGTTACCCGCAAATTAACAAAAGAGGCTGGGATTCAAGCCTAATGCCTACTAATAGAAGAAACAAGCTCAAAGAGCATGAGAATAGAGGCTAGCCTATCTGAGGCGTTAAAAGTTGGAATACGAACCTGGTGTTGCCATTGCTACAAGAAATTTTTCGTTAAAGAGAACATGCCAATTTGAATCAAGGAAGAACTGCTAGCTCTAGCAATGTAATGGTTATTTTGAGCAAAGCATTTGGAAACTTCTTTAATAACACAATTGATGAGCCAAGAACTTCAGCAACGGGACCTAAGACTAGTCTGTGCACCCCAAGATTCATTTCAAGCATTTGGACTGAAGTATAGATTTTTGCATTGTTTGGATCTAATTTGAAGTAATGCTACAAACTAAACCCACATGCTTCTGCCTAAGAGCATTGTAGGATTATTTGTATGGGTGTACTTTTATCAAGCATTATTAATAAAAATGACTAAGCATTTTGCATTCCATCTTTTGTGTCCTTCATATTTTGTTAAATCCTTAGACTTTCCTTTTTCTTTTTGTATATTTTTCCACCTATATTGTCCTTCTTTATATTTTTAGGCGCCGAGATGAAAATGACATGAGTGTTCACACTAAAAATTTAAAAATCGATTTTGAGCAACCAATCTACTCGATGAAGTTGAATCTAAAAAGGATTTTGAAGAAAACCCTGTGTTACCAAATTTATTGAGATTAATTGAACAGGAAGATAAATAATCTTACCTTATAAAGAGCTTATTGAAATTATAGACCTTGGGATAGAGGAAGATTAAAAAGAGGTCAAGATAGGAACCTTTATAAATCCATCAACTCGGACCAAATTGATCAATCTTCTCTAAGGATATCGGGATGTATTCGCCTGGTCCTACCAACTCATGCTTGGTCTAAACACTAACATAGTGCTTCATGGACTTCCCTTAAAACTCGAGTGCAAACCTATATAGCATAACTTACAAGAATAAAATCAGAGATGCTTTTAAAGATTAAAGAAGAAGTAAAAAAGCAATTTGATACGAGATTTTATCCCGAATGGGTAGCCAACATAATCTCGATTCCTAAAATGGATGGTATGGTGCAGATGTTTGTAGATTACAAAGACTTAAACCAAGATAGCTCTAAAGATAATTTTTCGTTGCCTCACATTGATACCCTAGTAGATAACACTGCCAAAAATTCCTTATTTTCTTTGATGGATGGATTTTTGGGCGATAATTAAATTAAAATGGCACCTAAAGATATGGAGAAAACCACTTTTGTGACCATGAAGGGTATCATCTGCTACAAGGTTATGCCTTTTGGATTTAAGAATGCTTCGGGGAAACTTACCAAAGGGCAATGATGGCACTATTTCATGACCTCATCTATAAAGAAATAGAGGTTTATATGGATGATATGATTGCCAAGTCTTCAAAAGAAATTTAGCATGTCGCCAACCTGCATAAGCTCTTCAAATGGCTGTGCAAATATCAACTCAAACTAAACCTAACCAAATGCACCTTCGGTATTACCTCTGGCAAGCTATTAGGCTTCATTATGAGTGAATAAGGAATTAAGGTTGATCTAGCAAAGTAAAGGCTACCAAAACCTTCCACCGCCTTGCACTTAAAAAGAAGCAAGGAGTTTCCTTGGGAGACTAAACTATATAGCTAGGTTCATATCTCGGTTAACAGATAAATGTGATCTGATTTTCACTTACTCTAAAAACAAAACCCTGGTGAGTGGAATGATGAGTGCCAATGAGCTTTAGAGAAGGTTAAGTTTAACCTATCAAACATGCTAATGCTTGTATCATCAGTGCCCAATCAACCACTAATCTTATATTTATTAGTTTTTGACAAATCCATAGGTTGTGTAGTGGGTTAACATGATAAGTCAAGAAGAAAAAACAAGCTATCTACTACCTAAGCAAGAAATTCACAAAGTATGAAAATTATGCTCTAGCTTGGATGGTTCGGAGGTTAAGGTAATACATGTTCTATCACACCATATTGCTATTCGACAAATTGGACCCTATCAAATACCTGTACGAAGTTCCTGCTTTGTCTAGAAAGTTGTCCTAGTGGCAAGTCTTGCTCTCTAAATATGACATCATTTATGTGAGTCATAAAGCCATTAAAGGTAGTGCAATAGCTGAGTTCTTGGCAAGCTAAGCCAAAGAGGATTATGAGTCATTAGATTTTTAATTCCTAAATAAGGAGCTAGTGTGCATATCTAAAGTAGAAGATAGCATCAATTGTAGCCAAACTTGGAAAATGTACTTTGATGGAGCATAAAATGCATTGGGGCATGGAATCGAGACTATTCTAATTTCACCAAATGGAGATTGTTATCCTTGCATCACAGATTGAACTTTAACTGCACCAATAACATAACTAAATATGAGGCTTGTGTATCGAGGCTCTAAGTGGCCATTGAGAGGGGCATCAAGACCTTAAAAGTGTATGGGGACTCTGCCTTGGTAATTTGTCAACTTCGAAAAGAATAGGAAGCAAGGGATGCTAAGCTGTTCCAATATAGGGGGCTAATCAATGAACTAAAAACCAATTTGATGAAATTAGCTCCAGCATTTACCTCTAGAAGACAACCAAGTGGCAGATGCTTTAATGACCCTGGCTTTTATGTTTGAAGTAACCAGAGAGTCAGAAGTCACACCCATTCATATATGTATTGATAAAGCTCCTGCCTACTGTCATAGTGTAAAAGAAGAAAAGGATAGCCTATTGTGGTACCATGACATTCTTCATTGTTTTCTAACAATACCCACAACATGCTACAAAAACTGACAAGCGAACTATCCAAAGAATGTCTGGAAGTTTCATTCTGGATGGTGAAGTCCTATACAAGAAAAGCTAGGATCAAACATTGCTACGATGTATGGACACTCCTAAACCTAAACGAGTTCTGAAAGAGGTCTATGAAGGAATTTGTGATACTCATGTTAAAGGACATAGAATGGCAAACTAAGTCATGAGATCTGGATATTATTGGTTGGTACTTGAAAAATACTACATTAACTATGCTCGAAAATGCCATAAGTGCCAAATTTATGCAGACAAAATCCACATCCCACCTTCACTTCTCCATGTCATATGGCTCCATAGCCTTTCTCTATGTGGGGCATGCACATGATTGGACCCATCATTCCTAAAGCTTTGAATGTGCATCGCTTTATTTTGGTTGCCATTGATTATTTCACCAAATAGGTAAAAGCGACCTCATATTCCAACGTCACTAGATCTGTTATGTGCAAGTTTATGAAATGAGCCATCATCTGCTGATATGGACTGCCTGAACAAATCATCATGGATAATGCATGCAATTTGAACAATAAAATAATGGAAGCAATTTGCTCACAATTCAAGATCAAGCATCACAATTCATTGCCATATCATCCAAAAATGAACAGGGTAGTCATAGGAGCTAACAAAAACATTAAGAAAATAGTTGAGAAAATGGCCAAAACTTATAAAGATTGGCACGAGAAGCTACCCTTTTTTGCTACATGCCTATTGCACAACAATTTGGACTTTTACTAAAGCTTCCCTATTCTCCCTAGTTTATGGAATGGAGGTAGTCTTGCCCATCGAAGTTAAAATCCCATCACTAAGGTCAATTTAAAGAAGTTAAATAGGTTAAAAACTGATATGAGCAACTTAATGTCATCGATGAAAAGCGACAAAAGCTATCTGTCATAGACATATGTATCAGAAGTGTATGATGAAAGCTCATAACAAAAAAGTCCATCCTCGTCAGTTTTGAGAAAAAGGCTTGGTACTCAGAAAGATCCTCCCAATTCACAAAAAGAATGGTGAAATATGGACTCCAAAACAAGAAGTTCCTTATATGGTTAAGTGAGCTTTCTCTTAAAGAGCCCTGATTCTAATCGAGATGGACGGCAATGACTTGCCCTACCCCATCAACTCTGATTCCATCAAGAGGTATTACATCTGAAAAAGTCCTCTAAATGGAAATCTATAAAGGCATCCTTATATTTGGAAGGGCGGCTTAGGCAGCCAAACCTTACCCTTATTTGAACCTAATTAAGCCAATGTTAACTTAACAGAACCAACCTCTATCAAACCCCAAATCTTGCCCATCATTTTTATCTTATCTTAAATTTACCAAACTTATTTCAAACCCTATCATTGAATAAAAAATGGTATCTACCTTAGTTTTTGGGGTAACACTGTGGGGTAATCCAAGAGGTTTGGTTGACATCGAGAAACTTGGTTATTTAAGAGAGGTTTTTGAAAGTACCCAATAGAAGACTCATGTCATTAGCATAAAAAAGAATCGACTATTGGAGAAATTAATCTTTAACTTTCTTTGTAACTCCCAAAATGTTCAATGAATTGCATATTTTGTTTCAAAAAAAATACAACCATGTCATTTTTTGAATCTCTTTTTTATACCTACATACCATATTGCATCATGCTTGTCATATAATTGATAAGGCTTGATAGATTGTACAAAATTGATAATAGGATTTCCTAGTAGTACTATAAAGAAGATAAATCTTTTTAAGTTCAAGAAAAGCCAAGAATGGATTTTGAAACCATAACCAGACTTACCCTTTAGACCTTCTCTATGTTGAAAAACATGATAAAAAAATCCCCCATTAAATGTTAGCCAAAAGATAGAGCCAAATAAATGATCGTTGACCC